>VMBQ01004051.1:20414-46479 GCA_007657795.1 Dreissena rostriformis
AAACGTATGGCCACTTGCTTGGAAAGTCTGTTTTTCCATAGACTCATATGCCTCTAAAAACAACAATCTGGATGATTTAAACATTTACTTATTTATTCTATGATCAGAATCTTAAGTTGTATGTGTATGTCATTTCTTGAAAATTAACATTATTGTAACCAGTTGAAGCTATGCTCTATTTCAAACAGTTGTTATCCAGTTGCTTTAGTTGATATTGTTTTGATTATTTTAATAAGACGGCTTAAAGGGACTTGTTCACGTTTTGGTAAATTGACAAATCTGAAATAAATGGTTTCAGATTTGCAAAATTTTGTTGAAGTTATGATATTTGCGAGAAAACAGTAATACTGAACATTTACCATGCTTTAAAATATCCATTATATGCATCTTTTGGCGAATTAAAAACCTGAAAATTATAAAGCGTTACAAACAATAAACGATCGAATAATTTGTTGTTCTGAGTTTATCGTTATATTTTGTGACATTACGAGGATGGCTCCAAGGGTCAGTGTTTCGAGCCCAGGTGTGGATACCTTTTTTTCTCCTCTTTTTTTATACTTGACCTATCAAGTCCCGATGTTTACATTTTTTTTAATTTAAAGCATTGAATGACAAACTTCAAAACATGCCAAATTCTGTGAACAAGTCCCATTAACAAAATAACGCCCCATTAGATTATGATAAATTAGCGTTGATTTTAATGTCACTTTAAATACAGTCCGTAGGACTTTCCATCATTTTTTATATATCCAACAGACAGTGGTCATGTTTAAATACATCTCCCAGCAACAAAGCGTGCCTACCCAATATGTCTAGGGCCCGTGATCCCTATGGTCCATTATCACGAAGGACAGCTATATAGAATGCCTGATATTCCAAAGGTTCAATATTTTTTAGTCCAATATTCCCTGTGCAGGATAGTCCGCAAATTGCTATTTTCAGTGTAATTTATGAAAAAAATGTTTTCCAATGATAATCCCATCTATTAAATTAAAGACAATTGCACAGCAGGTGCCTATCACGCTTCTTCTGTATATTATAAACTACACTGCATGGCTCAATTTTTTTTCCAAAATCATACGGTAGAATTAAGTGGCATAGAAAATATTTCATTTAGCAGTATTTATGACAGCCCTTTACATGGCTCTTAACAACAAGAGCACCGCAAAGCGGGTGCCAACGCTCGGCTGTGGGTGCAGCCTACTGTGCAGCTTTGAAATAAAATTTCTATTTAACATTTGGCAGGTATATAAATTATATCCCTTTAAAGCTTGTTACTTCCCTTGGATTTTTTTTACCTTGGACCTTGAAGTATGACCTTGACCTTTCACCACTCAAAATGTGTAGCTCCATGAGATACACATGCATGCCAAATAGCAAGTTGCTATCTACAACATTGCAAAAGTTATGGCCAATGTTAAAGTTTTAGGACGACGCGGACGGCGGACGATAATCTGGCTATGACAATACCTCGGGTTTTCTTCGAAAACAGCCGAGCTAAAAATGTTTAAAAACTGAAACATTAGTGTGTTACCGGCTTATACACGAATCAGCAGTGGATCATATCACACAAATATTGACTCTTGAAGTGTGTTCTTTTAGTTCCGAAATTCTTTTCATAAAATCTATTTTTTTCACCAAAACAGCCAAGATATTCAGTAAATTCAAATTTGATGCCTGCGATTCGCTGTGGAAAGTGACTTCTATTTGCAATAAAAGAAAGTTAAGCCAGCCGAATGGACTTTAACCGGCAACACAACCTCGTGGCAATTCACATGCTTAATGGTTCAAGTAATTTGTTTAAGTTATATTTATTCAATTGTTTAAAGAAATGTCTGTTTCAATAAAAAAAAGGTATTTTGTTAGACTACATTATGTTGTTACACAAAATGTGTGCCACACAATATTGGCTATTATCAGATTTAGCATGCACATATTTGGTTTATTTTCGAAAATGCCCTGAAAGCTGAGTGTTTGAATGGATTAATTGGTTCTCTTTATTCACATAACCACGCGGTAATGACGCGACAGGGTTATTTACAAATGTATGTTGTTGCCTGTTAACGCTATTGTAATTGCACCAGCACTCGTGTATGTACATTTTTGTAAAATTGTCAATTAGTTATTGTTCCAGATGTTTTGTTTTCTTTTCCGATTTCCCAAACTGTGTACCAAATAAATTGCATTGTATTACAATGTGCATTTGACAAATGCACATTGTATACAGTCCAATTTATTGTTCGAGTTTTATCTCGTCCTTTTTTTCGATGTCATATTGTCGAAATCCATCTTTTTAAGCACTCACAACAATCTTGTCAAATGAATAAACTTATAAAGTCATCATCTACCGCGTATTGAACAAGAAGCATAAATNGTAGGGACCTATACAAACATATATAGGTCCATGTTTTTTTTCTTTTTTAAGGCCGAGTTAGCTGTTTAACAAGCGCACCTTTTAATTGCCTAAAACTTAATTATTTCTCTTTGGAAATAATGAATCAAGTATAAGTACATACATATAGGTGATATAAAAATCTATAGTCTATAACTTTATGCGTTTAACTTTAATATTTTCGCGGGTATTAAATAACATTACTCTGAGAGATTATAGGCTGAGTAAGACTATTTAAAACAATATAAATACTGCTGATGTACTTATCATTTTAAAGGTAGTTAAAAAATGTACAAAACTAAGAAAACTTTTTGATTTTAACGTGAACAGTTTCGGAGATATTCATTACCGATGCAGATTTTCTTATTGAAAAGTACATATCCGCCTTTGCTTTAAACTTTAATATTTCTAAATTAACATTTCATGTTTGAATATTTAGAGGTACACATGTAATATAAAAAGCTATAGCCGCAAATACATTTAGCCATTTTAACTGAAGTAGTTAAAAAATATTAAGTAGAGAAACTTTGAACGAGTTCAGGGCGTGGAACACATTTTATTGAAAAGTTCATATCTGCCTTTGCCTTTAACTGTCATTTTATGTAATTGCGTGATCAAGTATCATTTTAAAAATAATATAAAAAAACTTTAGGCTGAAATAAAATTGATGAATTTATATTAAACTGTTCTGGCGATGTTCTTTATATTTCCCAAACTGATATATTTCTTTATTAAATTTTCAAAATACAGTGTACATTTTAGATTAAACTATAAAACAGGAAACAAATATATAGATTTTGCTTTCGTTTATTACGGAAAGAAGTAATATAAACAAGTCAATACAGATTTTCAATACACATCTGCGATAGATCGAGGCGCAAACGCATTCTCTTCAAGGGAGACCAATGTGGATTAAGTGTGTTTACTGTTATGTCTGTGACACCATATGTCTGCGCATGTGTAGATAAGATTTTCACGATACGATGACTGAATTCACGTCGCCGAGCAAATTTCCGATAACGCTAATCTTTGTTTATTGATGGATCTTTGCATAACCTGATAATTCAGACAGGCAGCTATGATAGATTGGAAAGAAACTTGCGACTCTGCCAATTGTGTGACAGCAATGAAGTAGTAGATGAATTCCACTTTCTGTTGAAATGCTAAAAATTTGCCTTAATGCGAGAAAACTACGTAAAAACGTATTATGTTGTCAGACCTATCATGTTCATCCTGTCGATCTCTCTGTCTGTTGAGATGTACAACAAACTCAACAGACAGACAGCCTATATCCTCCCATTGTACAGTGTAAAATTGGGTGGGTGGGGGACTTTCAACCTCAACTCAACAGACAGACAGCCTATATCGGCCCATTGTACAGTGTTAAAGTGGGTTGGTGGGGCACATTCAACCCCAACTCAACACACAGACAGCCTATATCGTTCCATTGTACAATATAAAAGTGGGGCGGTGGGGGCTGCTACTTTGAACCCCAACAGACAGCCTATATCGGGCCATTGTACGGTGTAAAAGAGTGTGGGCGGGAGGGGGACTTCCCACCGCACCTCAACAGACAGCTTATATCGACCCATTATGAAGCGTAAAAATGGTTGGGTGGGTGCAGGCGACTTTCAACCCCTACTCAACAGACAGACAACCTATATCGGTCAATTGAACAGTTTAAAGGTAGGTGGGTTGGGTACTTTCAACCCCGACTCAACAAACAGACTACTGTAGATCGACCCATTGAACAGTGTAAAAGTGGGTGGGTGGGGGACTTTCAACCCACACTCAACAGATAGACAGCCTTTATCGGCCCATTTTACAGTGTAAACGTGGGTCGGTGGGGTAACGTTCAACTCCAACTTAACAGACAGACTGCAAGCCTATATCGGCCAATTGTACAGTGTAGAAGTGTGCGTGTGTGGGGGGTTGACTTTCAACCCCAACTCAACCTATAGACATATAGACAGCCTATATCGGCCCATTNGTGGGGTTGACCTTCAACCCCAACTCAACCTATAGACAGCCTATATCGGCCAATTGTACAGTGTAAAATGGTGATGGGTAGGGAACTTTCAACCCAACTCAATAGACAAAGCCTCTATCGGCCAATTGTACATTGTAAAAGTGGGTGGGTGGTGGTGGGACTTACAACCCCAACTCAACAGACAGCCTATATCGGCCCATTATACATTGTAAAAGTGGGTGAGCGGGCTTTCAATCTCAACTCAACAGACAGACAACCAGCCTATATCGGCCTATTGTACAGTGTAAAAGTGGGTGAATGGGTGGGTGGACTTTCAACCCCAACTCAACAAACAGACTATATCGGCCCATTGTAGTCATAAAGTTGGTTGGAACTGTCAGCCCTAACTCAAAAGACAGACAGACAGACTATATCGGCCTATTGAAAAGTGTAAAACTGGGTGGGTGGGGGTACTTTCAACACCAACTCAACCTATAGATAGACAGACAGCCTTCATCGGCCAATTGTACAGTGTAAAAGTGGGTGGGTGGAGGACTTTCAACCAAACTCAACAGACACAGCCTTTATCGTCCCATTGTACAGTGTAAACGTGGGTGGGTGGTGTCATGACTTTCAATCCCAACTCAACAGACAGCCTATATCGACCCATTAAACATTTAAAGTGGGTGGGGGGACTTTTAACACCAACTTAACAGAGGGATAGACATAGAGACAGCCTATATCGGCCCATTGTAAAGTGTAAAAGTCGGTGGGAGGGAGGGGAACTTTCCACCCCAACTCAACAGACAGACAGTCAGCCTATAAAGGTAGATGGTTGGGGTACTTTCAATCCCAACTTAACAAACAGACTACTGTATATCGACCCATTGTACAGTGTAAAAGTGGGTGGGTGGAGGACTTTCAACTCACTCAACCGATAGACAGCCTATATCGGTCCATTTTACAGTGTAAAAGTGGGCCGGTGAGGGTTACTTTCAACTCCAACTGAACAGACAACCAGCCAGCCTATATCGGCTAATTGTACAGTGTAGAAGTGTGTGTGTGTGTAGGTGGGGTTGACTTTCAACCCCAACTCAACCTATAGAAAGCCTATATCGGCCAATTGTACAGTGTAAAATGGGGATGGGTGGGGAACTTTCAACCCAACTCAACAGATACAGCCTCTATCGGCCAATTGTACATTGTAAAAGTGCTTGGGTGGTCGGGGTGGGACTTTCAACCCCAACTCAACAGACAGCCTATATCGGCCCATTATACAGTGTAAAGTGGGTGAGCGGGCTTTCAATCCCAACTAAACAGACAGACAACCAGCCTATATTGGCCTGTTTTACAGTGTAAAAGTGGATGGGGGGACTTTCAACCCAAACTCAACAGACAGACTATATCGGTCCATTGTACAGTCATAAAGTGGGTTGGAACTGTCAACCCTAACTCAAAAGACAGACTATATCGGCCAATTGAAAAGTGTAAAACTGGGTGGGTGGGGGTACTTTTAACCCCAACTCAACATATAGATAGACAGACAGCCTTTTTCGGCCCATTGTACAATGTAAAAGTGGGTGGGTGGGGGACTTTCGACTCCAACTCATCAGACAGCCTATATCGACCCATTATACATGTTAAAGTGGGTGGAGGGATTTTCAACCCCAACTAAACAGACGGATAGACATACAGACAGCCTATATCGGCACATTGTAAAGTGTAAAAGTCGGTGGGAGGGAGGGGAACTTTCCACCACAACTCAACAGACAGCCAGCCTATATCGGCCTATTGTACAGTGTAAAAGTGGGTGGGTGGGGCGACGTTAAGCCCCAACTCAACAGACATACAGACTATATCGGCCCATTGTACAGTGTAAAAGTGGTTGGTGAACTTTCAACCCCAACTCAAGATATAGACAGACAGCCAATATCGGGCCATTGTACAGTGTAAAAGTGGTCGGTGGGGGCTACTTTTTTAAAACCCAACTCAACAGACAGCAAATATAAGCTCATTGAACTGTGTACAAGTGGGTGGGGGACTTTAAAAGCAAACTAAACATACCGACAGACAGATGGCCTATATCGGCCCATTGTGCATTGTAAAAGTGGGTGGATGGGGGTTAGTTTCAACCCCAACTCAACAGACAGCCATCCGTTATTAGCCAATTGTACAGTGTAAAAGTGGGTGGGTGGGTGGACATTGAAACCCAACTCATCAGCCTAAATCGACCCATTGTACAGTTAAGTGGGTTGGTGGACTTTCAAACCAGACTCAACAGACAGACAGCCTATATCGGCCGATTGTACAGAGTTAAGGTGGGTGGGTTTTATTTCAACCAAACTCAAAAGACATACATACAGTGACAGACAGCCAACCAGCCTATATCGGCCCATTGTACAGTGTAAAAGTGGGTGGGGGACTTTCAACCCTAACTCAATAGACAGACAGCCTATATCGGCCCATTGTTCAGTGTAAAAGTGCATAGGTGGGGGATTTTCAACCCAATCTCAACAGACAGCATATGTCGGCCCATTGTTCAGTGTACAAGTGGGATGGTGGGGAGACTTTCAACCCCAACTCAATAGACAGACAGCCTATATCGGCCCATTGTTCAGTGTAAACGTGCGTAGGTGGTAGACTTTCAACCCCAACTCAACAGACGGCCTATATCGGCCCATTGTTTAGTGTACAAGTGGGATGGTGGGGAGACTTTCAACCCCAACTCAATAGACATTCAGACAGCCTATATCTGCCACTGTAAGTGTCAACCCCAACTCAATAGAAATGAAGACAGCCTGTATCTGCCACTGCAAGTGTGAACCCCAACTCAATAGAAATAAAGACAGCCTGTATCGGCCAATGTAAGTGTAAAAGTGGGTGTACTTTCAACCCCAACTCAACAGGCAGACAGCATATATCGGTTAATTGTACAGTGTTACAGTGGGTGAGTGGACTTTCAACCCCAACTTAACAGACATACAGACAGCTTATATCCTCCCATTGTCAGTGTAAAAGTGGGTTGGTGGGTATGGGACTTTCAACACCAACTCAACAGACAGCCGATAACGGCCCATTATAAAGTGTAAATGTGGGTGGGGGACTTTCAACCCCAACTCAACAGACAGACAGCCTATATCGTCCCATTGTAGAGTGTAAGTGGGTGAATAGGGGGCGACTTTCCACCCCAACTCAACGGACAGATAAACATAACATGCAATACACGATTTATTAGGAAAGGGTACGGCCACTCTTAAACTTATGGCCACTTGCTTGGAAAGTCTGTTTTTTTCCATAGACTATCATATGCCTCTAAGAACAACAATCTGGATGATTTAAACATTTACTTATTTATTCTATGATCAGAAACTTAAGTTGAATGTATATGTCATTTCTTGAAAATTAACATAATTGTAACCAGTTGAAACTATGCTCTATTTCAAACAGTTGTTAACCAGTTGCTTTAGTTAATATTGTTTTGATTATTTTAATAAGACGGCTTAACGGGACTTGTTCGCGTTTTGGTAAATTGACAAATATGAAATAAATGGTTTCAGGTTTGCAAAATGTTGTTTAAGTTATGATATTTGCTCGAAAACAGTAATACTGAACATTTACCATGCTTTAAAATATCCATTATATGCATCTTTTGACGAATTAAAAACCTGAACATTATAAAGCGTTACAAACAATAAACGATCGAATAATTTGTTGAGTTCTGGTGTTCTCGTTATGTTGTGACATTACGAGGATTGCGAGGGCGAGTGTTTCGAGCCCAGGTGTGGATTACTTTTTTTCTCCACTTTTTTATTCTTGACCTATCAAGTCCCGATGTTTACATTTGTCAATTTAAAGCATTTAATGACAAACTTCAAAACATGCCAAATTCTGTGAACAAGTCCCATTAACAAAATAACGCCCCATTAGATTATGATAAATTAGCGTTGATTTTAATGTCACTTTTAATACAGTCCGTAGGACTTTCCATCATTTTTTATATATCCAACAGACCGTGGTCATGTTTAAATACATCTCCCAGCAACAAAGCGTGCCTACCCAATATGTCTAGGGCCCGTGATCCCTATGGTCCATTATCACGAAGGACAGCTATATTGAATGCCTGATATTCCAAAGGTTCAATATTTTTTAGTCCAATATTCCCTGTGCAGGATAGTCCGCAAATTGTTATTTTCAGTGTAATTTATGAAAAAAATGTTTTCCAATGATAATCCAATCTATTAAATTAAAGACAATTGCACAGCAGGTGCCTACCACGCTTCTTCTGTATATATAAACTACACTGCATGGCTCATTTTTTTTTTCCAAAATCATACGGTAGAATTAAGTGGCATAGTGAGTACCTATTATGAACCTACTCGGTCATTAATTTTTGATGATTCTGATAACAAAACTATTGGGTTGTGATAATAGCATCGGTGTTGCTATAAATATATTCTCGGTTAAATAAACTGCCGCAACATGTATGTACATTTTTGTAAAATTGTCAATTAGTTATTGTTCCAGATTTCCCAAACTGTGTACCAAATAAATTGCATTTGACAAATGCACATGGTATACAGTCCAATTTATTGTTCGAGTTTTATCTCGTCCCTTTTTTCGATGTCATATTGCCGAATTCCATCTTTTTAAGCACTCACAACAATCTTGTCGAATGAATAAACTTATAAAGTCATCATCTACCGCGTATTGAACAAGAAGCATAAATTGTATTCCGTTATTCATACTTAATACATGAAGAAGAATTCACATGACTTAGATTTTCTGTCCATTGCCATTAGATGACTAGTTTGGTTACGGGGGGAAGTGTGAGGAACTGTTCCAGAGACTTACCAGAGTATTCAGATGGTCCGTGTAAAGCACCTCATGGAGTGAACATTGGTTTTACACCTCAGACGAAAATCGAGTAGTAGATAAAGGTTGAGCGAGGGATCGAACCTGCAAGCCCCTGAGTTGTGGCACCAATATGTTATCACACATTACTGATCCGATTCCTAACATTTTTTGTAATAATGGCGTCGCAATATCACATGTTAAATGCTGTCCTTTTAACGCTACGCATCAATCATAGCTTGTATGTATGTTGTACGACAATTCAATTTCTGGATAAACACTAACCTTGTATGAACATATATTTGTATCGTAACAAATATGAAATAGCTATTTCGAAACGGTTAATCATAATAAGGGACGAAGGAGAGTTAAACGGTGTCAGTTTCAGAGTGGTTGCAAGGACATTCATATTCTATGACGTAAATGGACCAGGTTTAAAAAGAGATTCCAATACGCACACGCTTATATTTTGTTCTTGCGCTGGATTGCATTATACGATATATCTAACGTGGCGCTTATGGATATTCCGTTGAATGCAGAGCCGATTCTTAGTTTATATAATCAATATCGTGCATTATATATACAGATATTTGAAGACACTTGTGAATATTTATGTATAGAATAGAGGAAATTTGATCTTAACCTATAATCTTATCGTAAATGCGCATGTCACTAACAGGTTGTTTGGTTCCAGACGCAAAAGGATATATTTTTTTTCGTTATATACACGAGAGCATAAGAATGCGCTACACATAAATTGCTAACTCGTTAAACCCATTTATGCCTAGTGGACTCTTTCATCCTTCTAAATTGGATCAATTTATTTCCAAAATTAGGGATTATCTAGTATATATATTTCTATATTTAGAATATTTCTCACATACATTCCTTTAAGCAAACAGCGCGGACCCGGATGAGACATGCGGCGTCTTATCCGGGAATACGCCGTTTGCCAAGGCCTTTTGAGACGCTAGGCATAAATGGGTTAAAGTATCTCTACATAACAAAACGTACTTGTGCCATACTGTTTTACCGAGTTTTTTTAGGAGTTTTGATTAAAGCCAGATCTTTTGTTACTGCATAGTAAAGTAAAAAGATGGGTTACTAGAACACTGCGGAACTATTTCTTACCGAACAACTTAGTCCGTCTATATTTTGTATAAGCACAGGTCTTAGTCTAAAATGGCCCTCTATTTCATACCAAAGATTGCCAACGTAGTCATTTCAATATGACGAAGTTTTAAATGAAATCCTTCAAGCCTTTCCCGCGAAACTTACTGACCGAAGAACTCTAACCCAGCTTCATGAGTTTAGAGACCGACGCTGGGGCGAGAATTGCTCGTAAATATGTTTAATAAAATGGCATTTATTTTATATTGTCGTGTCTGTAGTGCTGTTTTGCCTCTGTAAATGCACTCATTTTATGAGTCACAACATGATCAACATAAAAGTCTAATATACGTAGGCATACATCATTCGTAACAGTCACATAGGACAACGTCAAGCCAATAACTCTTTCAGTGCTGGAACAAAATTTTAAAGGCCTTGCAAACAGTTTGGATCCAGATGAGACGCCACAGAACGTGGCTTCTCATCTGGATCCAAACTGTTTGCTATTCTGATAGTATTCTTTGGGGAAAAAATGAAGAAAATGCTTATTTTAGAAATTCATCAGACGACATTTTAGCAGACTACAAATTTCCCAGCATGCAAAGGGTTAAAAAAAACATGTTCATTACAGGTATATGTATAATAATGCGTGCATTTCAATGAATATCCATGGACATGTTACGTTGCCGGTGTACGGTGAAGTGCCATATTAGAATAATGGACATAGCTTAATCGCTCAAAATACTATTTTCTTTGCTCAGCCTATATAAAGGTATGCATATGCATCAAGAGTTAATAATAATCGTAACTAGTCAGCAGAAAACCACACATGAACGAAGACAAACTTACTTGAATACCAGTTGAGAGGCATTCTAAACTCCAAATATTATGCGACTTTCAGGACTTTGGGATAAATAACAACAACACCAACCAAGTCAAACAGCAAGAGGCAGGCAAACACAAAAAAAGCAAACAAAAATCACTCAATGGTACAACATTGCAAACCATAAATACTTATAGAAGTGTTAAAAAGTAAAATTAGTAACGAAGGGGTATCTAAAGCAACCAAAGTTCAACACATATTGAGCATGTCTATCATCCATAATTAGTTAAATGCATAATTCTATGTATATTGGCTCAATAGCAATTCATTATGTAGCTAGACTGATATTAAGTTGATTAAATAATTATTTCTGGCAGCCGATGGCATTGCTATGAGCGTTTTCACGTTTGGTGAGCTCACTGAGACCCGTCGAATGATGTCAGGCCGGTCGTTATAGGACTTCATATGGCCGTGCCGGTGAAGCCGTAAGTTTTAACTTTGACGTCATTGGTAATGTCAATGACGTCACTGGGAGGGTCGGCAACATGACAAGTGTAAAGAGCATCCTGGAAATATAAAGAAGAAAATGTCAAAAATAATCTGCTATTTTTACACTTTAATTCGTTAAGCTTTAGTTTCACGTAAAAGAGTGCCAGTGAAATATGTTATCCTGTAATAATACTTTTCTTCTAGTGTGAACATTAATATAGTGAATGTAGAACAAACAACAGCTAAACATAGCAAATAATTCCTCCTGGGCTTGAATTCACAGGATTCATCATTGAAAACTTTAATTTATTTCTTGAAACTAACGATTCCTTTTATCACATGCTATACCTTGTTTTCAATGAAATACAGACATTACATATTTTTTTATATTACACATGTGTAATACAACATTTTTAAGCGTTTTCATTGGCTACAGATTCAATAACTAACTAATCGCATTGGCTTAATTTATTTTTGTGAAATGACATCAACAGCATGAAATGATGTCACGATAGGAAATAACTTTTAGATCTATCAGCATTTATTTGGTCAATTAAGATGTATTTTATTTATTTTAAAAGCATGTGATAAAAAAGATCTGAACTCGTTGTCATATCATACCATATTTTATTAAACTCGTCCAGGCCAAAGGCTCGCTTACTAACGAAATTCCTGAACTCAATTAATAAAATATGGTACGATATGACAACTCATGTCAGATCCAATATATATTTGTGGACGATTGGCTCAAAATAATAATTATATTATCATTATTATTATTATTATTGAAAACAGATGGGTATGAAACATTTATGCCCTGACTGGCAGCCAAGTAGACAATAATTTTATGTGCAATTGATGATTTTTTTTTTAATTCTGTGAACTCAAGTTGATAGACTTCTTCTTTTGCTCCAAGCATAAACAATTTTTAAAAGTCGAAGCATTTTGTAGGTAGTTGCAAAAATGTAAATATCATCAGATCCCTGTGACCTTTGACCCAAAATATTTAAGGTTGTTATCCTCATTTGCAAAATAACCAGCATAGCAATTTATATGACAGTTAGTAGCCATCCCCACATATTGTGTGAAACAAATCTCATGTTAAAAGCCCAAGTGACCTTGTGCTTAATGCCCTGTTGACATAAAAATCGAAAAGCACCTCCATATAAGTGCGTATCACACAAAAAAGGGTATTTAGTTGGTCTTTTCCATTTGGAGTCATGATATCTCCAACATACCTCTTGAACACACCTAATGCCTAACCCGTAAATTGGAATGATGTTCATGAGAAGCTTTCAAAATCGTACTAACAGAAATTATAACTAGAAAATTCAGCCTCATTCTGGAAAAAAGGGCCTTAATGCATGTGTGTAAAGTGTCGTCCCAGATCAGCTCGTGCAGTCCATACAGGATAATCAGGGACGCCACTTTCCTCTTTTACTGGATTTTTATTTAGAAGAGACTTCATTTACACGAAAANAGCCTTTTTCGAATGTGGTCGCAGATTTCAAAACCTGAATGCTGACCTCAAGTTCAAGGTCAAGGTCACAAAGGTAAAAAATGTTAAGTGCATGGAAAGGTGTTGTCCAGATACACATGCATACCAAATATGAAAGCAATATCTGAAGGGACACAGTAGTTATGAGCCTTTTTCGAATCCTGGTCGAAGAAATTGAAACCTGAACGTTGACCTCAAGTTCAAGGTCAAGGTCACAAGGGTCAAACATTTTATGCGCATAGTAAGGTGTTGTCCAGATACACATGCATATCAAGTATGAAAGCAATATCTGAAGAGACACAGTAGTTATGATCCTTTTTCGAATCGCGGTTGCAAATTTTGAAACCTGAACGCTGACTTCAAGTTCAAGGTCAAGGTCACAGGGGTCAAAAATGTTATGCGCATGGAAAGGTTTAGTCTAGATACACATGCATACCAAATATGAACGCAATATCTGAAGGGACACAGAAGTAATGAGCCTTTTTCGAAAAGTGTGACGCCGCAGACGACGCGGCGAATGACACAGCTGAAGAAGTAACACCTATATGTCCCCTGACCATAGTCTGTCGACACAAAAAGTACTGTTTTTGCAGTCATTTTCAGCTGCCTTACCAATATACATGTATTATTGACAACATTTTTTTATGAATTCTAAGGTAAATATTTCATGAAAATCAAGGAAATACTGTTTGTAGGTCATTGCTTATAGAGTTATTGTATACTGCAAAAGTCATTATGATTTGTGGACATAACTTTTCATTGATTTTTGGATAGACAAATCCATGATTTAAGATCCTGAAAAACAATTCTTCATTTATTAAATTTGTAAAGACCAAATTACCGTAAGCACAAATGATATTATTATCCACTGTATTCCGCACACACCTACCACATTTAATTTAAAATTGCTATCAACATTACTAATGAGAGTGCATTTACAATGTAGCTGGCACTTGACATTTCCTGTAGAAATCAAATGCAGTAAAACTGTATCGATGCCGTTAACTTTGTTCAGGTTGATTAAAAGATAAGCACAAATTGAGAACTCCCTTCATGCACAGTGTGTGTATTGTGTTTTTCGGGGATGAAGTTTTTTCATCAAACACATGGCAGATCAAAAACAACAAAAGTTCTGTGGTCGAAGACATATGCCCCCAAAACAGGGCATTGATTTTCACACTTATTGTGACAGTGACCTTGACCTTTGACCTAGTGACCCCAATTTCAATAGGAGTCATCTACTGTCCAAGGCCGATGCACATGTGAAGTATCAAGTCAATCAGTCAATTGGTTGACAAGTTATTGATCAGAAACGATTTTCACACTTATTGTGACAGTGACCTTGACCTTCGACCTTGTGACCCCAATTTCGATAGGGGTCATCTACTGTGCAAGGCCAATGCACATGTGAAGTATCAAGCCAATCGGTCGATTCGTTAACGATTTATTGATCGGAAACGATTTTCACACTTATTGTGACAGTGACCTTGACCTTTGACCCAGTGACCCTAATTTCAATAGGGGTAATCTACTGCCCAAGGCCAATGTACATGTGAAGTATCAAGTCAATCAATCAATCCGTTCAAAAGTTATTGATGGGAAATGAACAGTTACGGGTCTAACAACAGACAGAAAAACAGACCGACCGACCTTCATCCAGCAAAACAATATACCCCCTCTTCTTCGAAGAGGGGCATACAAATATTTAAACCCTTTTACACTTTTGACCTTAAAAATAAAAACTTCCTTAAGTGACACAAGTTTAAAAGGCTTAATTGCCACCTGTAAAAAACAGAGGAGTAAAAAAAACGCAGGTAAACACTTGAACAGCCTGCCAGTTACTCACAGGCTGTTTTGTTTTTTTTGCTTGTTGCATACATGTATATCCATTTTCACTCTGCTTCACAGTATTTTTCTCTTTAAAGAAGCATGTTTTTAAAGAAAGCATACACTTTTCNGGTCAATCCGTTCAAAAGTTATTGATGGGAAATGAACAGTTACGGGTCTACCAACAGACAGACAAACAGACCGACGACCTTCATCCAGCAAAACAATATACCCCCTCTGCTTAATTGCCACCTGTAAAATACAGAGGAGTAAAAAAAACACAGGTAAACACCTGAACAGCCTGCCAGTTACTCACAGGCTGTTTTGTTTTTTTTGCTTGTTGCATATATCCATTTTCACTCTGCTTCACAGTATTTTTCTCTTTGAAGAAGCATGTTTTTAAAGAAAGCATACACTTTTTCCTCATATGTTTATATCCAGTGGCATTACTACATTCCAACAATCATTAAGAAAGATTTTATACAATACATTTTTGTGTATTACACGATTCAAGTCCGATTGGAACTCATGCCTACAGAAATTGCACACTTCATTAAACCTTCAGCACTTTGATACGCACTTTGACACATTTGTAGTCATTTAAAAAATCAAAATATATTAAACCTTTCTTAATAGATTCAAGTTTTAAAGGCTTCATTTCCAACCCTAAGATACTGATGAGAAGGAAACAGCATTAAACCAGAACATTGAGTTACTGCAGGCTGTTCTGGTTTTATGCTGGTTGGATAAAGCCATATTCACTTTGCTTCTAAGCGGGAAAGGGTTGAGAATTGAGACACAATACTAAGAATCCCAATAGTGTGCATGTACATAGCCATATGCCATGCACCACTCATGTATTCAGACTTAACCACTATTACTGATGTTTCCCACGCTCACCATCCATTAATAAAAGATAATCTTATTTTTAACATAAAATTACATATATGTCATCCATAGGCCCCCTTAAAGACTTCAAATACTGAATACTTAGAACAAAACACTGGTTTTTACCCGCATGGGAATTAAGGCAAACGCCACTCAAATCATTCCGATCATGAACAGCCAGNAATAGCTCACCCCGAGCTATCGCTCAGGTGAGCTAAAAAAGCAGAAAGTGTCATCCCTGATTACCCTGTGGGGACTGCACAGGATAATCTGGGACGACACTTTACACACATGCATTAAGTTTTGCACGAACAAGTCTCCAATAGATTTTAAAATGAATAGACACTGTTGTTTTTTTGTTTTTTTTTATTTGCATGGATTTTTTACAAACAACAATGGTCAAGTGAAAATGCTGGCCAAAATGTTGACAAGTAAAATGTACTTATTACAGAAATCATTAAGTTGAATACTGTTAAATCATTTATATTCGTCAGCATGAAATATAGTGGTAGGGGGGGGGGGGTNGTTATAAACTGACTTGTCGCACACTTTCAGTCAAAAACATAGGTAAAAAGTAAAAACACTCAAAAAAAAAAAAAAAAAAAAAATCCTCTCAAAGTCAGCTTCACCTGTTAAACTTGTTGTTATTGTTTAGAATCAAATTGGTTTGGCCTGATTGTTTATTTCTTACAGCCCAAAGTGGCTAAATAAAGAATCCGGTTGGTTAAACCTGATTGTAGATTACTTACGTGGTGAACATCATGCATAGCATGGTTGCAATCAGAACCAGACACTGTTGGGACAAAGTCATGGAGATTGTCAGGAAAAGCTGGCGAGACTGGTGAAGATCATTCTGAAATTGTTAACATGAGTATGTGCCTCCTTTTGGCATAATGCAGGAGCGTTGAGTGTCCTCCCAGTTTAGCCTGTGCAGTCCGCAATCTCTTAACAGGGACGACACCTTCCGCTATTATGGTATTTTTGGTTGCAGAAGTGTGCATTTATAAATTGATAAACTGAGTTGTAGCCTTCACATTTATACACTGATTTACTGATATGTAGCCTTCACATTTATACATTGATTAACTGAGTTGTAGCCTTCACATTTATACATTGATTTACTGAGTTGTAGCCTTCACATTTAAACATTGATTTACCTAGTTGTAGCCTTCAGTGTAGAGAAATAGATTACTGCGGATTGTTTTCTGCATAAAATCATGCAAGTTTATAAATCTTGTACTGCATGGAAAAAAAAAACATCCAGACATACTGCCCATTACACTGCCCCCCAAGCCCGTATTCACCAACCAATTCTTATACTTGAGTCAAAGACTATGTATCCTTTAGTATACTAATAGAATGATGAAAATGGACCCTAGACAAACTCTTTAACATACTGAGGACAACACTGATTAAAGATCGCCGAGGCGGATTGGATATGGTGTCCGACTAGCAATNATAATAATAGGATGATGAAAATGGAACCAAGACAAACTCTTCAACGCTGTGGGAGCGTCCTTTAGATTTCCCCTGAAGACACCAAGTATTGGTTCTTGTCCCAAGAAACGAAATCGAGAGCGTTTCAAATAAGCCTTAGGCCTTCAATGCAAAAATAAAAAAGTGTAAACTAAACTCTAAGACTTAACTTACCAGCAGTCTATCCAGGGCCTTCTTGGCAAGCCAGCAGCTGAGGAACGCAGGGACATGGAGATTCTTTAACAAGGGGGGAAATCCGAGCTGAAAATAGAATGAGGGGACATAGAGTAGTATGTTCTGTAGTATGGTCGGATCACCCATCCGAAATAGAATTAGGGGACATAAAGGTTCTGTAGTATGGGGGATATGCCAGCTGAAATAGAATGAGGGGACATAGAGGTTCTGTAGTATGGGGGATATGCCAGCTGAAATAGAATGAGGGGACATAGAGATTATGTAGTATGGGGGATATACCAGCTGAAATAGAATGCGGGGAAATTGAGGTTCTGTAGTATTGGGAGATATGCCAGCTGATATAGAATGAGGGACATAGAGGTTCTGTAGTATGGTGGGATATGCCAGCTGAAATAGAATGAGGGTTCATAAAGGTTCTGTAGTATGGTGGGATATGCCAGCTGAAATAGAATGAGGGTTCATAAAGGTTCTGTAGTATGGTGAGATATGCCAGATAAAATAGAATGAGGGTTCATAAAGGTTCTGTAGTATGGTGGGATATGTCAGCTGAAATAGAATGAGGGGACATACAGATTCTGTAGTATGGTGGAATATGTTAGCTGAAATAGAATGAGGGGACATATAGATTCTGTAGTATGGTGGGATGACNTATGGCCAATGTTAAAGTTGGCGCAAACAGACCAACCAACCAACAGACCAACAGAGAGACAGGGCAAAAACAATATGTCCCCCAGTATATACTGGTGGACATAAAAAGATATATGTACCCAAGCCTGTATTCAGCAACCAATTCTTAGACTACTTGAGTCAAAAACTATGTATTCTTTAGTATAATAATAGGATGATGAAAATGGACCCGAGACAAACTCTTTAACCTACTGAGAATAACCCCGATTAAAAATCGCCAAGGAGGATTTGATATGGTGTCTGCCTAGCAATTGGAAGGTAACGGGTTCCCCACTGTGGGAGCGTCCTTTAAATTTTCCCTAAAGACACCAAGTACTGGTTCTTGTCCCAGGAAGCAGACTAGAGAGCATTTCAAATAAGCCTTAGGCTTTTGATGCAAAAATAAATAGGTTTAAATCAACTCTGTGACTTACCAGCAGTCTATCCAGGGCCTTCTTGGCAAGCCAGCAGCTGAGGAACAGAGGGACATAGAGATTCTTTAACAAGGGGGATTTCCGAGCTGAAAATAGAATGAGGGGACATTGAGAAGTATGTTCTGTGGTATGGTCGGATAACCCATCTAAAACAGAATTAGGGGACATAAAGGTTCTGTTGTGTGGGGGGTATGCCAGCTAAAATAGAATGGGGTGACATAGAGATTCTGTAGTGTGGGATATTCAAGCTAAAACAGAATGAGGGTACATAGAGGTTCTGTAGTATGAAGGGATATCCAAGCTAAAATAGAATGAGGGGACATAGAGGTTCTGTAGTATGGGGGGATATGCCAGCTGAAATAGAATGAGGGGACATATATGTTCTCTAGTTTGGTGGGATATGTTAGCTGAAATAGAATGAGGGGACATACAGGTTCTGTAGAATGGTGGGATATGTTCGCTGAAATAGAATGGGGGGACATAGAGAGTGTGTAGTATGGGGGATATGCCAGCTGATATAGAATGAGGGGACATAGAGGTTCTGTAATTTGGTGGGATATGTTAGCTGAAATACAATTAGGGGACATAGAGGTCCTGTAGTATGGTGGGATATGCCAGCTGAAATAGAATGAGGGGACATAGAGGTTCTGTAGTATGTTGGGATATGTTAGCTGAAATAGAATGAGGAGACAAAGAGGTTCTGTAGTATGGGGGATAAATCACCTGAAATAATATGAGGGGACAAAGAGGTTCTGTTATATGAAGGGATATGCAAGCTGAAATAGAATCAGGGGACATAAAGGTTCTGTAGTATGGTGGGATATGCCAGCTGAAATATACAAAGGGGTTATGTAGTATGGTGGATATGCCAGCTGCAATATAATGGGGTGACATAAAGATTCTTTAGTATGGGGGATATACCAGCTGAAATAGAATGAGAAGACATAGAGGTTCAGTAGTATGGTGAGATTATGTTAGCTGAAATAGAATGAGGTGACATAGAGATTCTGTAGTATGGCTGGATATGCAAGCTGAAATAGAATGAGGGGACATAGAGGGTCTGTAGTTTGGTGAGATTATGTTAGCTGAAATAGAATGAGGGGACATACAGGTTCTGTAGTATGGTGGGATAATCCAGATGAAATAGAATGAGGGGACATAGAGCTTTTGTAGTATGAAGGGATATGTAAGCTGAAATAGAATGAGGGGACATAGAGGTTCTGTAGTATGGTGGGATATGCCAGCTGAAATAGAATGAAGGGACATAGAAGTTCTGTAGTATAGGGGATAACCCAGCTGATATAGAATGAGGGGACATTAAGGTTCTGTAGTATGGTGGGATATGTTAGCTGAAATCGAATAAGGGGACATAAAGGTCCTGTAGTATGGTGGGATATGCCAACTTAAATAGAATGAGCGGAAATAGAGATTCTGTAGTATAATGGTATATGCCAGCTGATATAGAATGAGGTGACATAGAGATTATGTAGTATGGGGGATATGGTAGCTCAAATAGAAGGAGGGGACATAGAGGTACTCTATTATGGTGGGATATACAAGCTAAAATAGAATGAGGGGACATGGAGTTTCTGTAGTATTGTGGAATATGTAAGCTGAAATAGAATGAGAGGACATAGAAATTCTGTAGTATGGTGGGATTATATCAGCTGAAATAGAATAAAGGGACATACAGGTTCTCTAGTATGATGGGATACACCAGCTGAAAAAGAATGAGGGGACATGGAGCTTCTGGAGTATTGTGGGATATACCCGCTGAAATATAATGAGGGGACATAAAGATTCTGTAGTATTGGAATATATGTCAGCTGAAATAGAATGAGGTGACATAGAGGTTCTGTAGTATGGCGGGATATGGCAAGTGAAATTAAATGAGGGGACATAGAGGTTATGTAGTATGGTGGGCTATGCTAGCTAAAAAAGAATGAGTTGACATAGAGATTTTGTAGTATGGGGGATATGTAAGCTGAAATAGAATGAGGGACATAGAGGTTCTGCAGTATGGGGGATATACCAGCTGAAATAGAATGAGGGGACAAAGAGGTTCTTTAATATGAGGGGTATGCAAGCTGAAATAGAATTTGGGGACAAAGAGGTTCTGTAGTATGGTTGGATATGTCATCTGAAAAATACAAAGATGTTCTGTAGTATGGGGGATATGCCAGCTGCAATAGAATGAGGTGACATTGAGATTCTGTAGTATGGGGTATATACCAGCTGAAATAGAATGAGGGGACATAGAGGTTCTGTAGTATGGTTGGATATGCCAGCTGAAATAGAAAGAGGGGACATAGAGGGTCTGTAGTTTGGTGAGATAATGTTAGCTGAAATAAAATGAGGGGACATAGAGGTTCTCTAGTATGGTGGGATAACCCAGCTGAAATAGAATGAGGGGACATAGAGGTTTTGTTGTATGAAGGGATATGCTAGCTAAAATTGAATGAGGTGACATAGAGGTTATGTAGTATGGTGGGATATACCACCTGAATTAGAATGAGAAGACATAGAGGTTCTGTAGTATAGTGGGATAACCCAGCTGAAATAGAATGAGGGGAAATAAAGGTTCTGTAGTATGGTGGGATATGTTAGCTCAAATAGAATGAGGGGACATAGAGGTTCTGTAGTATTTTGTGATATGCCAACTAAAATAAAAAGCGGGGACATAACGGTTCTGTAGTATTGGGAAATATGTAAGCTGAAATAGATTGAGGTGACATAGAGGTTTTGTAGTATGGTGGAATGTGCCAGTTGAAATACAATGAGGGGACATAGAGGATCTGTAGTTTGGTGGGATATACCAGCTGAACAAGAATGAGGGAACATTAAGGTTCTGTAGTTTGGTTGGATATGTAAGCTGAAATAGAATGAGGGGACAAAGAGGTTTTGTAGTATGGTGGAATGTGCCAGATTAAATAGAATTAGGGGACATAGAGGTTCTGTAGTTTGGTTGGATATAGTA
The DNA here is from genome assembly GCA_007657795.1 of Dreissena rostriformis. Classification (NCBI taxonomy): domain Eukaryota; kingdom Metazoa; phylum Mollusca; class Bivalvia; order Myida; family Dreissenidae; genus Dreissena; species Dreissena rostriformis. Next base: position 42,010 of record VMBQ01004051.1, read on the forward strand.
GCCGAAATAGAATGAAGGGACATAGAGGTTCTGTAGTTTGGTGGGATATGGTAGCTGAAATAGATTGAGGGGACATAGAGGTTCTGTAGTATTGGGAGATATGCCAGCTGAAATAGAATAGAGGGACATAAAGGTTCTGTAGTATGGTGGGATATACCAGCTGAATAAGAATGAGCGGACATTAAGGCTCTGTAGTTTGGTTGGATATCTTAGCTGAAATAGAATGAGGGGCCAAAGAGGTTTTGTAGTAGTGTGAAATGTGACAGCTGAAAAAGAATGAGGGGACATAAAGGTTCTGGAGTATTGGGAAATATGCCAGCTGAAATAGAATGAGGGACATAGAGGTTCTGTAGAATGGTGGGATATGCCAGCTGCAAAAGACTTAGGGGGACATAGAGATTCTGTAGTATGGCGGGATGTGTAAGCTGAAATAGAATGAGGGGACATAGATAGTCGTAGTATCGGGAGATATGTCAGCCGAAATAAAATGAGGGCACAAAGAGGTTCTGTAGTTTGGTGGAATATGGTAGCTGAAATAGAATGAGGGGACATAGAGGTTCTGTAGTATGGTGAGATAACCGAGTTCAAATAAAATGAGGGGACAAAGAGGTTCTGTAGTATTGGGAGATATTTCAGCTGAAATAGAATGAGGGGACATAGAGGTTCTGTAGTTTGGTGGGATAAGTGAGCTTAAATACAATTAAAGGACAAAGAGGTTTTGTAATATGGTGGGATATACCAGCTTAAATAGAATGAGGGGACATAGAGGTACTGCAGGATGGTAGGATATGCCAGCTGAAATAGAATTAGGGTGACATAGAGATTCTGTAGTATGGGGGGATGTGTTAGCTGAAATAGAATGAGGAGACATAGAGGTTCTGTAGTATGGTGGGATATGTCAGCTGAAATGGAATGAGGGACATAGAGGTTATGTAGTTTGGTGGGATATGCAAGCTAAAATATTATGCCGGGATATACAGGTTCTGTAGTATGGTGGGATATGTTAGCTGAAATAGAATGAGGGGACATAAAGGTTCTGTAGTTTTGGGAGATATGTCAGCTGAAATAGATTGAGGTGACAAAGGTTGTGTAGTATGGTGGAATATGCAAGCTGAAATAGAATGAATGGACATAGAGGCCCTGTAGTTTGGTGGGATATAGTAGCTGAAATAGAATGAGGGGACATAGAGGTTCTGTAGTTTGGTGGGATATGCCAGCTGAAATAGAATGAGGGACATAGAGGTTCTGTAGTATGGTGGGATATACCAGCTGAACTAGAATAAGGGGACATAAAAGTTCTGTAGTTTGGTTGGATATGTTAGCTGAAATATAATGAGGGGACATATCGGTTTTGTAGTATGGTGGAATGTACCAGCTGAAATAGAATGAGGGGATATAGAGGTTCTGTAGTTTGGTGGGATATGATAGCTGAAATAAAATGAGGGGACATAGAGGTTCTGTTGTTTGGTGGGATATAGTAGCTAAAAATAGAATGAAGGGACTTACAGGTTCTGTAGTATTGGGAGATATGCCAGCTGAAATAGAATGAAAGACATAGAGGTTCTGTAGTATGGTGGGATATACCAGCTGAACCAAAATGAGGGGACATAAAGGTTCTGTAGTATAGGGAGATATGTCAGCTGAACTTGAACGATAGGACATAGAGGTTATGTAGTTTGGTGGGATATGTAAGCTGAAATACAATTAGGGGACATAGAGGTTTTGCAATATGGTGGGATATACCAGCTTAAATAGAATAAGGGGACATAGAGGTACTGTAGGATGGTGGGATATGCCAGCTGAAATCGAATTAGGGAGACATAGAGATTCTGTAGTATGGCGGGATGTGTTAGCTGAAATAGAATAAGGGGACATAGAGGTTCTGTTGTTTGGTGGGATATGGTAGCTTAAATAGAATGAAGATATAGATGTTCTGTAGTATGGTGGGATAACCGAGTTGAAATAGAATTAGGGGACATAGAGGTTCTGAAGTATTGGGAGATATGTCAGCTGAAACAGAATAAGGGGACATAAGATGTTCCGTAGTTTGGTGGGATATGTTAGCTGAAATACAATAAGGGGACATAGAGGTTTTGTAATATGGTGGGATATACCAGCTTAAATAGAATGAGGGGACATAGAGGTACTTTAGGATGGTGGGATTTAACAGCTGAAACCCAATTAGGGTGACATAAAGATTCTGTAGTATGGGGGATGTGTAAGATGAAATAGAATGAGGGGACATAGAGGTTCTGTAGTTTGGTGGGATATGCAAGCTTAAATATTATGCGGGGACATACNTAGAATGAGGTGACATAGAGATTCTTTAGTGTGCTGGGATATGCCAGCTGAAATAGAATGAGGGGACATTGAGGTTCTGTAGCATGGTGGGATATGTCAGCTGAACTAGAATGAGGGGACATAGAAGTTCTCTAATATGGTGTGATATGCCAGCTGATATAGAATAAGGGGACATAAAGGTTCTGTAGTATTGGGAGATATGTCAGCTGGAATAGATTCAGGGGACATAGAAGTTCTATAGTATGGGGGATATGTCACCTGAAATAGAATGAGGGGACATAAAGGTTCTGTTGTATCTATATATCTTTCTATCTTTGGATACTGTTGAATTATCAACAGATCGCGCTGTCAGTGCAAGACAAAAAAACAATATTGTACAATAAAAGAATTGACAATGAGACGTCAAGGCAGAAAGTAAGACTGAAACAAAGTTGATAAGTATTATGATATGTATAAACAGGAGTTAAAATCAGGTTAAAACACACTCTGCCGCAAATAATTGTATGGAATTTTGCTTACTGCCAGCTTGAAGGATTCAAGCGTTGGCAGGAGGACAATTTCTGATGGGAGGTTGTTCCATAGTATAACAGCGCTGGGAGAATAAGAAAATTTATAAAAGTTAGCAACTGTGTTAATCTGCCTATAAGCTAAAGGATTTGTATGGCAAGTCAGTCACCTGAGTTTTTCCAAATATGTGGGGACGGGGACAGCTACTAATGAATGGACTATTTTAGCATCAGTCCATCTGTTTCCTAGAGATATTATACCAAGTGACATTTGCATGTCTGAGACAATAACATAAGTGGAATAGCTGTTATTTATCCATCTGATTGCTCTTCTCCGAACCATTTCAATTTTGTTGATGTTTTATTGTGTATGGCGACCAGACTGGAGATGAGTATTCAACTTGAGGCCTGACAAGAGTTTTATAGGCAGTTTCTTTTACTTTTTTGTTTTTAGTTTGGATGTTACCTTTAAGGAAACCAAGTGTTCTATTTGCTGTTATACATATTCTATTAATGAGAGTGTTGAAAGAAAGGTGTTCGGATAAGTCTACTCGTAAGTATTTTGCACTTGGTACGGTTTCAAGGATATGGCCATGTAATATATAATTATGTTAGATTTCATGTTTGTTTCGAGTTATATTAAGAACTTGGCATTTACTGGGGTTAAAATGCATTTCCCATTTGATTTCCCATCGTTCCAAGGTATTAAGATCATGCTGTAATTGGTTGCAATCATTTAGGTTGTTGATGGTGAGGTAGGCAGCAGTGTCATCAGCGAAGAGACCGACTTGGGATCTTACCTGATCTGGTAGGTAAGCTGGTTGTTTATATAGAAAAGAAATAAGAGGGCGCCGAGGAACGGGCCTTAAATGATACCAGATGTCACAGGATTTATCACCCTCTAGAAGACAACTTGAGTTTGACCTATTAAGAAAGAGTATGGTGGGATATGCCAGCTGAAATAGAATGAGGGGACATTGACAGGAACATTTTAACAAATTTTGAAACTTCGGGGAGAAAAAAAACAACAAAACTAAAGGATGATTAACTTATTTTTCTGTACACATGTATACACAATACTTTTTGTTAGGTATGCTGAGATTCCATTGCCATTAATTCTGTAAGTTAAAATTATTCATATCGTTTCTCAGCATAAGAAATCTTCTGTAATAATTGGATACTAGCATTATTGTTCTGAATCTGCTACATACAGTGACATTGTATGGACATCAGCTACATACTGTAACAATTGATGGAATGGTGCTATGTAAAAATACAATGTATAGAATTGAACCACGTACCAAGACAATGTTAAGAATGGAACTACAAACCTTGACAATGTATGGATTATTGCTATGAACTGCCCAATGTATGGAATGGAGCTACATACCGTGATGAAATATGGAATGGAGCTGCACTCTTCCAGGATGAAATGAGCCTGCACGAAATGTTCCAAGCGTCGGCCCTGAAATGTTGGTCACATTAAGCTGGACATTTGTTTCCATATAAAATCTGTTGTGTTCAGCCTCTTACACAGCAGTAATCAAATAGCAAAGACTTCAATTTTTCCTTGCTATATTGCTGTAATACTTTTTGTTTAGTTTGTATCTGTTGTTTTTTTTCTAATTGTATCTACTTTCGTTCGTGACTGTTTTATGACGAT
>VMBQ01004051.1:53044-91743 GCA_007657795.1 Dreissena rostriformis
AACTTTAACATTTTTACATTCAAGGTCACAGTGACCTTGACCTTCAAATGAATGACCTTGAAATGTCCAGTGGTTACTTACTAGTTCTGGCCAACCTTCATGTCAAGTTTCAAGACTCTAGGTCCAAGCATACCAAAGTTATAACAACTTTAACATTTTTATATTGAAGGTCACAGTGACCTTCACCTTCAAATGAATGACCTTGAAATGACCAGTGGTCATCTGTTAATCCTGGCCAACCTTCATGTCAAGTTTGAAGACTCTAGGTCCAAGCATACCAAAGTTATACCATGAAATAAGAACTTTAACATTTTCGAGCACGCCGCCACCCCGCCCCCCCGCCCGCCCGACAACATCAATCTATAAGCCGAGATTTTTTCGAAAAAAATCCGGCTAATAAAAGGAATAACAAAACAAAAAACAAAAAACAAGAGATGTGTTTGTCAGAAACTCAATGCCCCCTACTGCACCGCTATGAAATAAAATTTCCATATTTTGACTTAAAGTTCCATATTTTGACCTCAAAGTTTTGGGACAGACAGACAAATGACAGACAGACAGGCCAAAAACAACATACCCCCTCTTCTTCGAAGAAGATGGCATAACAATTGAACTCTGACCTTGAAGGATGACCTGGAGTCCTTTGACCTTTCACCACTCAAAATGTGCAGCTCCATGAGATACACATGCATGCCAAATATCAAGTTGCTATCATCAATAATGCAAAAGTTATTGCACGATGTCAAAGTTTTCAGACGCCCGGACGACGCGGATGAGCTGTCCATGACAATATCTCGGGTTTTCTTTGAAAACAGCAGAGCTAATAAAACTTAATGTCAAAATAAACATGCCATTTTGAACCCTAAAGTCACAATTAAATATGACATTTTTTAATCTGTCACAATTTAACATTACATTTTAAACCTTATGTCACAATTAAACATGACAATTAAAACCTAATGGCACAATTAACAAGGCGTGTCACCATAGGATCACAAATGCCCCCTTTTTCCACATTTTTCTAAACCTAAACGCATAGTGTTTTTCCACTTTTTTCAAAACCTAAACACAAAGTATGACGGAATTTCAGAAGGACAGACGGACAGTGCGATCACTATATGCCCACCTTCAGGGGGCCGGGGCATAAATATATATAATATTAAAATCCTCCTNATTCATTAACTTTGACCTTAAACTGTGATCTTGTTCTTAAAAAATGTACATGACATATCAACTCAATACATTATCTGACCATGGTAAATAAAAATCAAAAGTAACTGTTACATCCCCCTTGGTAGAATAAAGTTACAGAGAGGTGAGAACAAGAGTTTTCCCAAGTCAACCCCAGTGTTTTATTCCGGGCAACTGATTTTGTCTGTCTGTTGACAACCATTATTATAAAAAAAATTATCTTGGTAAAAACATTAATTAAAAGACCAATTCCAATTTCACAAAACGTTGTGCTGACCCTATTAGACAATGTATTCTATTATCCCTTTCACACCCTTGAAATTTCTCCCAGTATGGTTATTCATTAATGCTCTGTCTAAGGTGCTTCAAATGTTCAGGTACAGTACTAGTATTGATTGACAAAATTATTGAACACTTGAACATAATCATTATGATATGCATTTACAGCTAGAAACTGCCCCAACAACAATTAAATGTTAAACTATCTCTATTAGACATCAGTTAAGGGGTAAATACCTTCAAAATACAAGTGATTAGTAACCCTGTGAATTACCTTATTATATTAATGAAATATTTCATATTCAGCATGAAATACAGAAAACAAACACCTACAATGAACTGTTTTATCAATTGTTTAAAACTGAAGATTCAAATTGAAAAAGAAATAGCCCTCAACAATGATACACTTCATATATATGAACAAAAATGGAGACACATTAAACTCTCATAACAAGTCCAGTTTGCTTTCTACCCACTTTATGCAACCCTTCTTTATTTATAATTATTTTGTTGCTTGTTTTTTTTTGTAAAAAACCTATCACAAACAACCAAAGAAAAAATACATATTAACATTTTTTTTAATCCAAAAGAAACCACAAGGTCAAAAAAGTATATATTAGCATGTTTTGTATAACATGTTTGAACATTATTGCAGCTACATGGTATCACTTTGTTTTATGATCATATACATGTATACATTGTATGTCTTATATTGAATAAAAACAAAAAAAGAAACTGCCCCCAATTTGACAGAGTTAAGAGTCAAATGATGATATCTGGGTTCATTCTTCTCAGTAATGTATGACATGTGTTACTGTAAATATTTTTGCTTGAAGAAATTATTGTTTCTTTGAATTGGTGATTGAATTCTTTCCATGAAATAAATATGCCTTATTTATAAAAAACATTTGAGTCTGATATAATAAATAAAACGCAAATAAAAGTTATAAAACAAACACACAAATAAGCACAATCAAGCCATGATTGCCTTAAAGCTCTCACCTGAGTTTGGGGTAAACCAATTGTGGAAACTTTACTATGGATCTAGTTTTTGACATATGACTAGGCCTTGATATTGTGTTCAACAAGATTGAGTCATAAATGTCGCCTCCTTAGAGGTAGAAAGGCAAAGTGTTTCTTAAATTTAATCAAGTGACCTAGTTGACGGACACAAATGATCAAGATTCAAAGTCAGACTATTTATTGTAAAGATGAACATTCTGACAAAGTTTCTAGAAGGTTGGGTCATTAATTTTGCTTCTACAGTGGTTACANTTACGGACACAAATGATCAAGATTCAAAGTCAGACTATATATTGTATAGATGAACAATCTGACAAAGTTTCTAGAAGGTTGGGTCATAAATGTGGCTTCTACAGTGGTAACAATGTTTTTTTCTAGGATAAGACGTAATGACCTAGTTTTTGGATGCATGTGACCCAGAATCAAACTAAGCTAAAGTATTGTCAAAATAAATATTCTGAAGAGGTTTTTATAGAGATGGAGTTATACATAAATGTCGCCTCCTTAGGGGTAGAAAGTGTTTCTCAAATTTTATCAAGTGACCAAGTTTACTGACACAAATGATCAAGATTCAAAGTCAGCCTATATATTGTAAAAATGAACATTCTGACAAAGTTTCTAGAAGGTTGTGTCATTAATGTTGCTTCTACAGTGGTTAAAACCCAAAAAACATGCCCACATCGGCCCGATATTGGCTAGATGATGGCATATCGGCAGAGGTTTACCGATGTAGGGCCGACATCGGACCGACATTTATTTAAAACAAAATTTATTTTGTTAAGAGATAAGACCTTTTTGCAATGTTCTATTTTAGTGAATCCATCTGGTTTAATAACGTTTGAATATGTAGCATATTATAAAATTGATATTTATAGGACAATGTTGGCCCGATGTCGGCCCGTTGTTATAAAAATACTTATAACTCGACAGTTTAAAGTATGATACCGGCCCAACATAGGCCCGATATCATAGACGACGGTTATATGCAACGGGGGACCAGTAAACATTGGAAGTATTCAAAATAAAGTATGTTAACCATCTAAATTTATATAACATAATATTATAAAATACCTTTTATTAAATTAAATATATTTTTCATATTATTATTTCATAAAATATACGTTTGAAATATTTTACATTTAAAATATAATCAGTCCCTGTATGATCATAAAAATAGGCGGGACAAAGCTGCATCATTGAATTATTTCGAAAATATCAAGGTAAAAACACGCTACCATAAACCGTTATAGCTTTTTGGATTAGGAATCACTTTTAATTGTTTATCCACAAGATTTGACAATTTTTGTTAAATGCTGTTTTTCTGAAATTGTTATCTGTCATTAAATGTCACATGTTTTCGCGACTGTTTGTTTATTTTCATTGCATGTCAAATGAGGTTGCCAAGCAGTAAAACTGGCATGGAAAGAAACGAAAGGCAGCATTTGGAAAACTTTGATTGGCTGTTGCTGTACAGAGTAAGTTGTCATAGTATGTGTAAAAAGACAAGGTCACAGTTCAAAATATTTATGTATACAAAATTACATCCGGCTTTTTCCTTTTTTCAGAAATAGTCTTCATTGTAATGTAAAAAGTGTGAAGAAATGCTATTGGTTAAACTGCCCAGTATCGTTAATTCTTGCAACCCTGTTTGAACATAGAATGAATATCCTAATAATATGAGCCTACTTTCATAACCATTTTGTCCATTTTCAGAAGCTGTCATGCGTTCCTTGAAATAAACAGTGGCAGAAGTTGAAATTGAGTACAGAGTATGGTTTCAAACAGCTTCAGATCGTGACGGTGGCAGAAAAGCAAGGGCGGACAAGAAACGATGTTACGTGATGATGTGTCGCAATTTATTATAACTCGTGTGTTTAAACTGTGAATTAAGTCTTCTACTGGAATCATTTATTATATTAATGTCTCTTTGAACTTGTAATTACTGATTGTACACAACTTTTCTTTGAATATGCATAATGATGGAAGCAGTGTTTTATTATTATTGTTTGAGCCTTTATTACCTTAATAGCTTTAATTGTGTATGTGTTACTTTTCAATATATTCTTGTTATAATCATTTTAATTTGTCATTTGTTTTAGGAAAATCAGTCGGTTTGTCATTTAACAGTTTGTTTAAATATGTTAATTGTTAAGTTTCTGTACCAGTAGAAGTATATAGACTGTTTAAATAATTTGTTTTACATTTGTTGTTATTCATTGTATATATTGATACGTTTAGCACCATTCGAGTGGGAATGTTATTTTACATTTTCAGTTTAGTTAGACGTATTGTTAACAAATACTTTGTTCCAGTTATTGGTTGTTGGTCATTTTATTAATTGCCATGGTATATAGACCAGTTTTGATAATATGGGTGATATGTGCCATTTAAACATGTATGTTTGATAATTTTCCATGTATACATAATGCATGTTGGATACGTTCGTTTTTCATAATTCTCTTTTTTATTTACATTTGCTGAATATTGTATTACCAAAATACAATACTCAAGTCATGTTGTCATTTATCATTTTGTTTAAATTTGTTACTTTTTCAGTTTCTGTACCAGTAGAATTATAGAGTCTGTTTAAATAATTTCTTTAACATTTGTTGTTAGTCAATGTATATATTAATTAATGTTACACCATTAGAATCAAAATGTTGGAATGAGTAATAAATCAGTATATTATTTTCAGTTTCAAGACAGTAGTATAATTAACAAATACTTTGTTCCAATTTGGTTGAAAAGAATGTAAAATAAAATGTTGTTTGAAGAAAATGTTCTTTCATTTATTTAAGAAACGTGTTTAATGGAAGGCCCTTAATACTACCAGCAACAATTTAAAACAATTGAGGATAGACAGGGACTGAGGAATGGTTGAAGTATGTCGGCACCATGCTGGCTCAAGAAAGTATCGCCGATATCGGGCCGATGTACTACCGATCTCGGGCCGATATACATACCGATGTCGGGCCGATATACATTCCGATNAACAGTTTAACACAATTGAGGCCAGACAGGGACTAAGGAATGAAGTATGTCGGCACCATGCTTGATCAAGAAGGTATCGCCGATATCGGGCCGATATACATACGATCTCGGGCCGATATACGTGCGGATGTCGGGCCGATATACAAACCGATATCGGGCCGACATCGAGCCGTGTTGCACTCCCGATTTCGGGCCGATGTAAATACCGATGTCGGGCCGATATTGAAATAAATATCGGGCCGATATCTGACCGATTTGAAATGTTTGCTGGGTAGCAATCTGACTGCCTGTCCGTCTGTCAGCTTCAAGACTTTGTAGATGTAGATGGCGTATGATTGCCTCCTACTCCTGCGCTTCTTCTTGTCAGTGGAGACTGCGGTCTGTCATTACACTTTCCGGAGGTTTTTTACTTAACACTTTCAGATATTGAGCTGATTTTTGGTATGTGAGTCTACCTACATGGCCCTACAGATGAAGTGTGAGTTTCGTTCGGGTCCATTGATTTTTGGCGAAGTTGTTGGCCTTATACTTAGAAATTTTCTCTATAATAACCGTTTTCCGGAGGTTTTGTACACAAGGCTTTCAGATATGGAGCAGATGTTTGGTATGTGAGTCTACCTACATGACTCACAGATGAAGTGTGAGTTTCATTCCGGTCCATTGATTTTTGGCGGAGTTATGAGCCTTGGACTTCGTAATTGTCCGTTTTCCAGAGGTTTTTTAAGCAATTCTTTCAGATATTGAGCTGATTTTTGGTATGTGAGTGTACAGACATGACCTTCAGATGAAGTGTGAGTTTTGTTCCGGTCCATTAATTTTTGGCGAAGAAATGGGCTTTTGACTTGGAAATTTTCTCTATAATAACCGTTGTCCGCTGTTTTTTTACGCAATGCTTTCAGACATTGAGCTGATTTTTGGTACGTGAGTCTACCTACATGACTTACAGATGAAGTGTGAGTTTCTTTGATTTTTTGCAAAGTTAAATTATGGGCCTTGGACTTGGAAATTCTCCGTTTTTCAGAGGTTTTTTACGCAATACTTTCAGATATTTTAGCTGATTTTTGCTATGGGAGTCTACTTACTTGACTTACACATGAAGTTTGAGTTTCGTTTTGGTCCATTGATTTTTGACGAAGTTTCAGGCCTTGGACTTCAGAATTTTCTTTAAAATATTTCACTTACGGAATTTTTCCCCCAAAAATTCAGATACTGTCAAAGGCCTGTAAATTTGTCAAATATCAATTGACTGTATCTCATCATGATGTTTTCAATTGGGATGAAGCTGCGGTGTGACTTCAAAATGCAGTAGGGGGCATTGTGTTTCATAAACGCAGCTCTTGTTGTCTATTTAATCAATTCTGTAAGACCCATTTTCAACATTTTGATCAAGTTATCAATTACAATACCTGTCATGACCANCTCATCCTGAAACTTTCTCAGAGCATTAAACAATTATATGAGCTCGCTCTGTGAAAAGGGGGGTTTAATGCATGTGCGTAAAGTAAGCAATAAACAAGGCGTTGTAAAAAAAGGTTAGCGAACTAGGGCCATCTTGGCCCTCTTGTTTAACTCACCTGTCACGAAGTGACATGGTGAGCTTATGTGATAGTGTGATGTCCGACGTCCGTCGTGCGTGCGTTCGGCGTGCGTCAACAATTTTTTGGTGTAGACAGTAGAGGTAACAGTTTTCATCCTATCTTTATGAAATTTGTCTAGAATGTTTATCTTGATAAAATCTGGGTTGGGATTGTATTTGGGTCATCTGGATTTAAAAACTAGGTCACTAGGTCAAATAATAGAAAAACCTTGTGTAGACAATAGAGATCACAGTTTTCATCCAATCTTAATGAAATTTGGTCAGAATGTTTATCTTAAAGAAATCTGGATTGGGATTGTATTTGGGTCATCTGAGGTCAGAAACTAGGTCACTTGGTCAAATCATAGATATGTCATCGGTTTTTCTGGTTTACTTTGGATGATTGGGAAATCATCATAAGCTGGGCACAGGCTCTGCAGGGAGTGATCTGTGGTCAGCTAAGGTCGATTAGATTCCAGGTAACTTAGTCGTTCTCCGTATTAAATTTAATTTAGTTTAATCCTATTTATTTAAGCCCCATTGCATGGAAAGCCTAAGGCTTATTTGAAACGCTCTCAATTCCATTTCCTGGGACCAGAATTAGTACTTGATGTCTATGGTGGGGAAATCTACAGAACGCTCCCACAGTGGGGATCGACCCATGACCCTAGGTCGCTAGGCGGACACCATATCCATTACGTCACGGCAACCTCAATTCTCCGTATTAATCTTTGTAGAAGAAAATGGTTTGGGGCTCCAGTGTTTTTTTTCACCTATAGGGGAATGGTGGCGGGGCCTGTCCAAGGGGAAAAACGCGTCGTTTTTTAGGAAAAGGGGAAAATAAAAATATCACACTTATATGTTATGATATTTATTATATGAATACACATGTATGTATGTATGAATGTAATATTCACAGCTGAATGTCTCTGTCCTTTTTCTTAAATATATCAATGATCTTTTCAACATAGTTTCAGACAGTTCAGCCTTCATACACAGTCTTAGTTTTCCTAGCCATTTTGAGTCTAATTTGGATTTTTTTAAATCGATTAAATGGCAAATTTGAGAAAAAAATTCATCAAAATGGACCAAATTTGAATTTTTTTTATCAGCAAATATTGACATATCTTGCTTTTCCTGGCCATTTTGGGAAAAAAATGCAATTCATGTGAAAAGTCCACTGATTTGGAAAAAAAACTAATATATAATATAAATCTTTATAATAATTAAAAATCATATTTATTAAAGTTATATACTTTGTTAGTTGTTGTTTATGAAATAAAATTGAGATATAATTATCATTACACTTCTTTGTAAAAAAAAATAAAAAAATTATACTATTTCTGGAGGGGAATGGGGCCGAATATCGGCCCCAAAATTGCCATAAAAAACACTGGGCTCAGACAATTATTTTTCAGTTACTAGTATTTTTATACGCCCGTATAAAATACGGGACGTATTATGTGAAACCCCTTGGCGGGCGGGCGGGCGGGCGGCGGGCGGAAGGCATCNGAGGGACTCCAGATGTAACAGGGGCTGGTGCAGATACCTTTCTGTCAAAAACAACTTGCTGCTGTCTATCCGATAGGAAGCTGTTAATCCACCCCAGAGTCTTGCCGCGCACACCATAGTGGGGAATGGGGCCGAATATCGACCCCGAAATTGACATAAAAAAAAACTGGTTCCTTATACAAATAAAAGATGTTATTTATTTTAGAACTTGCAAATTTTTAATTGTCACTTTAGAAAAAAACACAAATGCTCAATTAATCCAGAAAAGTATAATAACATCTCTGTACTATATAACGCTCTTCGCTCACAACAGACGAACGCAAACTGTGTTTTCCGCCGTAATTCACATTTAAACCAGATGGTTTACATCGAGGCTGCATAGATAAATAATACGTAAATAACACAGTCTTTGGTTTGATTGTATTCGATTTTATCCCACTTTTACAGCGATTTCGGTTGATTATAGCCCCGTTGATTAAATATCTGCTATAATACACCGCACGAAATGACGTCATATTTTCGACGATATGACGTCATAAATCAAACGAAAATAACAAGTTAAACTTTTTTTGTTTAAATAAAAAGGTTTACTGAATGAAANTCCTAAATTACATTAAAGTCCTATGCATAAGTAAATTATGTTTTGGGCTTAAAGTTAGTTTAAACAAGAAGGCCAAAAAAGGTCACCTGAGACCCAAAGGGACAAACCTTTTCTATGATGGTAGCGTTTAAAGGTTTAGCAAGCGACTTATTATAGGAAAACACCTGGCAACCACAATCATTTTCAATCATTAATGTTCTAAGCAAGTTTCAAGAAGATTGTTCAAACAAATCTTACTTCGATACATTTAACAATCTTACTTCGATACATTTAACAAACTGTTTTACCTACTAACATTTTTTTATCCAACATGACTCAGTTTTGAACTTATATCAATGAGATAAAGGATATACATGGGACAAGTGTGGACCAGACAAGGATGTCAACATTCTCATGGAGGATGTCAATGCCTAGATTTTACCAGACTGGGATGTCACCATCCTCATGGAGNACAATTCTTGTTGAATATATGGTACATGACATTTATTCGGACACTAATTAATATGCATAGAGACCCTAACTGTCATGTGTTAATATTTTCGACATGGGACTGCTTTAATAATCAGTGGTTTCCTGAAATGGTTACACTTACAGTGCCAAAGAACTTGAAATGAAACCTATGGCTGATCAGTTTAGCCGGTAATTTATTAAAGACTTACATTTCCCAATATAACATAAACCATGTGCCTTCCGTTTCAACTTCCTGTCCACACAATATTCTTCCTTTGTAAAAACCACAATGTAACGTACATGTTAGTGTTCTTGATATCATCTTAAACTGTTTTTGAAATAAGATGTCCTTAAAACGTTCTTGAACTGTTCTTTTAATTCTTCCAAGAACAATGGCAGATCCTTTTAAGAACATATTGGATTCTTAAAAGTCCACCATATGTTCAAAAACATTGTGTAGACCTGTTTAAGAACATCAGAAGGTAATATGTTGTTCAAAAAAGTTTTTAAAGTGTTCAAGAAAAGTTTAAGAATAATTCAAGAACAGGAAAGGTCCTTAAAAAGTAATTGAACTGTTCCTGAAGGTAGTTCTTGAACAGTTCTTGTACAAATGTTCTTCAAGTCCTCTAGAACAGGTCAAGAACTCTTACTTACAGTGGTAAAAATACTATGCATATTCATACTTACTTCACAGGTTTCACAAATCTACAAGATTAGTATGCTAGACATTTCAATATTACTTTCACAAATATTTATGAAACATCTAGCACAAAAGAATTGATGAATTATTCATGATGGATCCTCAAAGTCGTCTCAGAAAAGTCATCAGAAATAATTGTTCATGAAATGTTCATCATTAAGTATTTATGGTTAGATGAAGAACTTTCATGAACTTTGAAGTGTTCGACAAAAATTCATAAACTGTTCATGAACGCGTCTTAAGAACAGTGCATGTCCAAAAGTTCATGAACCAAGCTCAGGAACTTTTTGAGTACCGTTCATGAACAGTTCCTGATTGGCTTGAATCGTTCATGAAATCATGAACAACATTTCGCAGAGGTAGTGCTGCAACACAATGAAATGCTTCTTCGTAATAATGAAATTTTGAGCTAGATAACAAACACGGAAAATCAAACAACAAATATGACACAAAATTGAATAAAACTGATATGTTATGGGTTTTTTCATCGAGCTAGTTTAACTTGATTCTTGACCTTTCTGGTTTTTATGTAGAGCCAAAAATATCGAAATCTTTGTTAATATTGACATACTTTAATACTTGTAACAACCAGATTTTGTTACACGAACTAAGAAAAGCTTTTAACCAAAATACATTTAAATGACCACTAATTTTCTTCAAACGGATGTTTACTAAGTGAAATACCAGAGAGAAATAGATCGTAATTGATATCTTGGTTCCTAAAGGCCAATGTGAATTACAGCGTAAGGCTATGTCTGATATTTCAAGTTCAATGTTCTCCATGTCAGTAAACGTTGACAGAAATCATCAAAGCATTACTTTGACAACTCTCAGTACATACATCTGCGTAGACAACTTATTTACCAATAAAATGCCCCATTATTTTAAAAGAGGCACTATGTCCTAAAATATAATATGCTTAGCATAAAGAAATAATGTCCATGTTGCTTTCAGATATTAAAGAATGATGTTGTTTGTTTTGGTGTGATTTTACTGAACTATACCTGTTTCAATTAGCATCTGCTTTATAACCGATCCATATGCCGTTGATACCCGGTATGTATTGTAACAGATACTAACTTAATTCGAAACAACCGTGTCGTATATACTTATTATAACATTCTATATCTGAACTTTATATGTAATTGTGGATATACACAATCGGCTGTTAATGTGAACGTTTTACGAATTGGAATACATGCTATACGTCTTTGTGTTTAAGCAATGTTGACATGTTTAAGTTAACCATCGTATCAACAAGAATTGTTATGTTAACTGTAAAACGTATACCTTTTTTACAATCAAACTTCTTTTTATTTAAAATGTACACGTAGCAAAATAAGAAACTAAAGCTCATGATGTATATGTGTATGCAGTCACGAGTTGTATACGTCATTCAAACACAATAACACATTTAAATGAATGCATTGTTGTAATATATAGGTTACGTTGTTTCAAATATGCATTTCATATCCGACGAGGTTAAACAGATTGAACTTGTTTTCCAAATAACAGCGTAAACAGAAACCTTGTGTATAGGTCAGGTACAACAGATCATTTCTAGACGTCATGTGTCAGATCTGATTCCTTTTACAAATAAATAACACGGCGGACCTCCAAGGTATGTCACGTTTAATGTTACACGGGATATCAAGATTGGTATATATACGATAACACGAGCAATTAATGTCGATGTTACTACTTTTGCGTCAATCAACGGTGTTGTTATCTTTTATGTTGCGCAAATAAAGTGTTGGTTCTTTTGTGTGCGTATATTACGGAGAATGTGCAGTGAAATGCATGTACGGACTAAAGCGTTATTACGACGTTATTATGACAACCATAACACATTGCATAAATCCCACCTATTAAATTGTTATTTCTCTTGTTTGTAGAAAAAATAATAATTAACTTAAAAATATATTGAATTTAATAATTGTTTATATCCATATATGTCGGTAAGACTTGAAATTTGTATTATTGACAAAATATCCACGTCAGTGAAAACCTTTATGGTTGTAGATAACATTTGGGATTTCGCATTAAGGGTGAACAGCTTCATTGGACATACATCCTATCTTATTATTAGAAAGTCGCAATAACTGCAAATACCAATGTTTTTTTTTCCAAATTGAGGGTTTTTTTACACACAAAATATGGTGGACGCAATCTCATATACTAACGTATCTTCTGACAGACTAAATTGTTAACGCTAAGAGCTACCTACAATTTATTTTGCATGATCGGTAAACCACATTTTCCCCAACGACCACTGGTCAGAATGCATATGCTCTATTTATCTGTTAACAGAGACAAGAATACCAGAAAGAAAACATATTTGTTATCTTTTAATTTTGCGCATACGAGACACGTTTATAACTATAAAGGTTTATTATTGTAGTCCTGGTTATTGTATTTTATCGGCTTTGTATGCTACAATAATTGGATTTTCGCGTGAAATATCTGCCAATCCAGACCCACGATGCTTTTTGGTTCAGATGAAAAATATATGATTATCAGCCTCATGCATTCACTTGTTACTGCCTCAAGCACAATCGAGGCAGACTTAATTAAATTTCCTGGACGAGGCCTTACGGCAATAGACATATTTATTAGCTGTTGGACAAAAAATAAACAAACGTGTAGCCATTTTTTTGATACAAATATAGCAAGTCCGCACACGCAATCGTGCTGTAATACTAAAATGTAGGGGAAGCGCAATTAAATATCGACTTGTAATTCCTTAATGCAATAACACAATAATGATGGGATGTTGGTCATATCAGATATTTATATCAATATGAATGAAAGATATGACGAGTGTTCTCGATTCATCCGTAAACACAACCACATTACGGTGTTTTGATTAACACACCAATACCATTAAACCATTTAACCCGTCTCTATCATTTTCAAGCGCTAAATGTCTTAATCCAGAGATTAAATAAGTATGCATTCTGGCTACAAAACTTGAACTTGTGTCATTGCGCCTTCAGAGGCGGTCCCAAAACCACATACGTATGTCCTAAAGTGTTTGCAAAAATATCGTTCATTGTGCAGGAATATCTTTCGGCAGCATATACAGTTGGTCGGTATCACAAACATGCTTCATTAGGCAACAAATCGCCACGCACTATCACCCCAGTCTTCAAGAGAATCGCCATGTCTACAAATGACCAATTCACCTTTCCCACGGCAATGATTAAAGTGATATTAGACGCATCTAACAGTATGTAGGTGTCTATCACAACCGTTGTTTATTTTTGGTGTTTTCATTTCATATACACTTATATTTGTTAATGCAGCATCAACATACTAAAATAATATCCCGGAAAGAGAAAAATAATGCATTTGAATATCAACGTCCTTTCGTTTTGACATATTTTTGGTTAGTTTAAAATCTGGGACACACCGCGAAAACATATGACAATTCTGAAATTATGAATACATTTACCTTCCTGTCTCTGTCAACCACATCTTCGGCCATACTTCTTCGAAGATATATGTTAAAAATGAGGTGTCAGTAGAGTGACTTTATGAGTAAGACTCAAATCGTATCGCTTTCGTAAATACGCGGCAGTTCCGCTCGGCTAGCTAAGCTTACAGGACTGGGTTAGTCACGTACAATATCGAATATAATATATATTTTTATAAACAACTGGTAGCAAGATGAGTTGCAAATAATTGGTCAGTTACCACATTTTAACTTACTACCTGTTAATTCTTTTCAGCTCAATTCAACAGTGAAAAATGCGTCTAATATCACTTTAAGGCATATAGTATACACTGTCTGATCGACGATACAAAATACCATCGTTTTCTTGTAGGAGATATAAATCATATATGTTTACAACTTTGGCAATGCAGTAAGATAAAAAGTGTTTGTATGTCAACGTTAATTCTTCTTCCGAAGTACCGGTATACACTTGCAATCAACACATGTAACAAGCCATGCAAACCCCCGATACATCGGTTAATATTGCATTGTAATAAGTTAGTCTTTATTTTCGAATGACATTTTTTCGTTGCTTAGTTTGAGTGTCGCTAGTGTTGAAACGACGTTTTGCGCTAACGTTTGCGACGTGACCATTTAAACGACGCCTACGTGAGGACACTAAATTTTAAGACATTTAACGGGAATAACGATTTGTTTCCACATGAATGTATACACCAAAATCATGTGCTTGTGGAGTTAGCTTCGTCTCATATCAATGCATGTTACAAATAAACAAATTAAATAATGTAGAGAATCNATCTGATATGCCAAGCCAGTTCACAACAGGTCCTGAAAGGTAGAGTTTCATTAGTTTTATAAATTAAACAACAACACATGTACATGAATATATAGTTGCTGGTTGTCTAATATTATACACCCCATCATGAATTGATCAACAGTCGAGTGAGTCACCGTTGTGAATAATTCGAGCATGATACACATTTATGATAAAGCAGCTCCAGACGTTTTTACAGAGCTGTAACTCAATCCGTAGTGCAAACCTTATGGTAAAAATCTATAGCATTTTGGACAGAAACTGAAACAGGTTTTCCTATAAAGAAAAGTTGATCTTCAAAGCCATATCTAGTTATCTCATTTTGGAGTGTATATCCAATCCGGGAGCGCTATTCGATCAGTTTCGACATAATTGACGCATCGTACCCAAATACATAATGTGAGTAGGGTAAGACATTTTTACACCAATGTATGTATTCGTTCTTCATTAATGAAGTGTATGACATAACAAGACCAAAGCATCATTGCACCAGTCCATTATGTTACCTATGTCACTACCATTCTTTATGATGTCAAAATCTATATTGGCTGATTTGTCCACAGTCTTTACGAAGACAGTAGACGATGTCAAACTAGATGATTAAATTGTTGGTAACTACTTATAATTGGATATAGCGCCAGGAGATACAATGTCAAACACCAACTGTATTGATTAAGCAAAAACTAGGAAAGCACCATTGGTTGGACGAGCATCGACAATATCTATTTTTATCATTTAAGCCTACTGTTCCTCTGCCATTCCCATTCTGAAAAGATCAATTAGTGCATATATGGAAACTACCGGATCTACTTTCTTTTCCCAACCTTCAAACGTGTGGAATTTCTTTACAAACTGTCAAAATGACTACTACTCTGACGTTCTTTCCATCCCTACACTAACACTTACCTCTCAAACATTACGTGCATTGTCAAGTCCAATCCGTGATATGAATTATCATACTGACCTCCATCATGACGACCAATGTGTTCTAATTGATTTTCAGCAACCATAATTGTCCATCTGACCAGTCGTGTTTTGCTTATTATACATTTATAAATATATGAGTCTTATGAGACTTACGCAGTTCAAATGATTTACGTATTCTTAAACAATAACTTTACTGCAAAAAACACAGTTTCATAAAAAACTAGAATATGTACAATATATGTTTAATTTATCACAAATAAATCCAATATTTCCGGAAAGATATTTTAAATTGTAATTTAAATAACTTATTGTCAATTTAGTTTTCACATCAAATATGCACACACGTACTTAGATTCGTTGTTAGTGACATGGTTGTTGTTATGGTATTTTAACGGCTGTGTTGATGTGTCTTTGGTTGTTGTTGCTGCTGCAGTTGATGTTGCTGGTGCTAATGTTGCTGTTGTTGATGTTGGTATTGTTTCTGATGATGATTTTCCTATTGTTGTTGTTGTGGTTGCTGTCGTCCGTGTTGTTGTTGTCGTCGTTGTTGTTGGAGACGTGGTACCAGTAGAGTGTTGATGAAAAAATATTATGACAAAGGTGAAATGTTATTTTAACAACAAAAAGACCATGAAGTCACGTGTTGATATATCTAGTAATCATAGCATATTCATGTGCAGCATAACAGATAATCATATTTAGATTGATCAGAATTTCATTGATGTACATATGCTAATATGCATAGTAAATCAACATTTTCATCACAATCAATTCTTACTGGTGAGTATGTGTTGGCAACGTGTGCGTTGTTCCACCAGTAGTGTTATCGCCCAAGGTCCTCATCGTGGTTACTATAGGTGTGGGCGTCCCTGTTTCAAGAGTGGACGGTGAGTTCGTTGGTGCAAGTGTTTTTGGCGTCGCAGTCTTAAGGGTTGACGGTGAGATAGTCGGCGTGAGAGTTGGTGGCTTCGTAGGTGCTAAGGGCGTAGTAGTTGTAAATGTCTCTTTTGATAACTTTAAACATTTGTTAGTTGTAGTTGACACCAAGGCCGGGATCTGTCTTGTGAGAAACTCCAATCTACATTAAACAGCTCGCATTCTGCCAATAATTCTTCCAAAGAATAGTCCGGTAACCAAGCTGATTTGTGTTCATGCACATGCACATCAGAGCATTCAACACCAAGGCAGAGGTTTCACTGTAAATAAACTTCGAATCATGGGTTATTGTGTTGTTGGTGGGAGTAAAGTTGTAGCAAACTATATAAAAAATTGTAATGTATGTAGACAACTCAGAAGACCAATAGAGTGTCAGAAAATGGCAGAGTTACCATGTGGAAGAGTACCCACCATTTACATATTGTGGAATGGACTGTTTAGACCTTTTACTGTGAAATAAGGTCGTAAGGAAATCAAACGATATAGACTTTTGTTTACGTGTATGTGCTTGCGTGTAGTGCACATTGAAATGCTTGATGATATGTCGACTGATGCATTCATAAACAGTTTAAGGTGTTTCATAGCAATTCGCGGAACTGTAAGACAAATTCGATCAGACCAAGAAACTAACTTTATTGGTGCAAAAAATGTGTGCCTAAAGTTGTGTCTAATCTTGCAGAAAAACATTGTGATTTTCTCCTAAACGCTGCAAGTGCTAGCCATATCGGTGGAGTATGGGAAAGACAGATAAGGACAATAAGGAATGTTATGAATTCTGTATTGCTGCTGTGACCGGGACGTTTGGATGACTCCTCATTGCAAACATTGTTTTACGAAGTGATGGCTATCATTAACAGTCGTATTTTATTTTACTGTATGTGACAAAAATGATCTAAGTGGACTAGAACCACTTACACCAAGCCACATACTTACCGGGAAATCTGATGTTCCTAAACCACCTCCGGAGACTTCATACGCGAGGACCTCTTCCTGAAGAAACGATGGAGACGAGTACAGTATCTCCTTGAACAGTTTTGGTCGCGATGGCAACAAGAGTACATTGCTGCCATTTACTTTAGACAGAAATGGCTTTCGGCTTGCCGTAATATTCGTGTGAACGATATAGTGTTGATCAAAGACGAAGGGTTACCAAGGGTCACCAGTGGTCGCTTGCCGTCATCGTTGAAGCCACACCGGATAAAGACGGTCTCGTACGTACGGTCAGAGTCAAGGTCGGAATTCGAGGAACAGCTCCAGTGACAATTCTCGAACGCAGTGTACCTAAATTAGTCTTGCTTATTGAGCATCAGTTACTATATACTTTTGAGTTTAAAACATGTGCTGTAACTGAAAATTACTTGCTTGAATATGTAAGTTTGATCCTAGTTATCATAAATTTGAGTCTTACTTTATTAAGATGAAAACTTGCATTTGAATTTTCTTGTTGTGTACGTGTGTGTTTTTAACATGTAACTGGACTTATGTGAGACTTGGAAATATTTCTAAATTTTATTTAGTAGCAACTGTATGTTTTGTCATTATGTATGCTAAGAAGTTTGATTTCGAAGGTCATGAAAGTTGTACATCTGATGTATTTAATACCTTTAATATATATAATTCATTGTTTGCACACATGTATGCTTAAATTTTTGCTTAAAGGCAATTGATTGTTGTACCCATGTTAACTTGCCTTTGTGTTTTCTTGTTCTTTTTTTTGGAAATCATAGATGATTTGGTGGGAGTGTTAATTTCTCTTTCGTTAACTTTAAATATTTGTTAGTTGTAGTTGACACCAAGGCCGGAAACTGTCTTCTGCGAAACTTTTTTGATATTGTCATATGGTAAAGTGTAACCTCAGCCCGGTATCTTTGAAGCGCATGACAAAATTCGTCTAACGATCTTGATCACACGTTTATAGGATGCCATTTAAATGTCTAACAAATTTGTTATTAATTAACGCATATTTCAACGTCTTATATGGACCTTGATTGGAAGAATTAAGTATTTATATGAACTATTATGTATAACGTATAAAAAGAATGCTGTATAATATGCTGTTAACGTGTATTAAGTCAAATTGCTAGCAATATGAAATGTGCACCAATAACGTCTTTCATTGTGTTCAAATGCAACAATTCAAACTGAATATTTTGTGGTATTATGTCAAAAATGAACATGACTATTGTTAATCTAACGCCTTAACGTAAACGCTCTTCAAATATGTAACGTCAGTTGTATTGTAAACGGCTAAACGCATTTATTTCCGTTTCGTTGTCATAACCTCTGTTTGATTGTAGAATCTACCTTGGGTATTTGGTCCCGCGAAAGAATTAGTATGAATCATGTCAGAATTTGATAAGTGTTGCGTGCCTGGTATCAGCGAATAGACGAACGTTTTATTTGAACTGTGTTTGTAATAACATAGATTGGTCAAATAATTTTGCTACATACCGATGAGCGAATAATTGCTGGTACATTTCAATCATGTACCTAATGGCAATTTGTTGGTTCATTTAAATCATGAGTGCAGCTCCTCAAAATCAAACCTTGTGGCTTTTGGTCCCGAGGTAGACATTGCGCTTTATGCTACGAAACATTGAAATCGACTGTTTACTTTGGCTAAACGAAATCGAACCTATATACTTGGCATACATTTATGGGTACATTGCAATTGCATGTTCATCAACTCGAAATAGAGTCTAGTGGTATTTGTTCACTCCCGTGAAGCATCATGGTTAAGGATATGATGCTGAATATTGATACTGAGAAGCGAGTATTTGTATTGCAACCAGAGCCGGGACTTGCACCCAGATTTCTTCTCCCTCGAAGAAGGAAAAGCGTTTTGCTCTAAACTACTTTGGTTTTGCGAACACGTTTTATACAAGCTGCAGAGTGTAGCTATGCTATGATTTGATTAAAATTTATTTTTGAGTTGGTGTAACTCAGCATTTGTGTACGGACTCGTGACCGTTTCACCTGCATGAGTACAAGAGAAGTCGCTTTACCACCATAAGTGTGTGCACCCACAACGTATCTTTGACTGAATGTTTGCTTCATAATAACAATATATGTGCTATTTCTATTGCACTCTGACATTTCAAAGAAGTTTATTCTCCAGAAGTTACATTACTGTTCTTGTGAAGCAGACATCGAGAAAATGCACTTGCAAACACGACATGATTGTCAAGATACCTATTCTTCTCCAAACTAACTCAGGTTTAATCCAACATTGCGTCTCTTGATTTCAATGTTAAGACCTTTATGCAAAAGTAAAAAAAATCGCTAAACGTCATTTATATATTGTGTGTTTTTTCGTCTTTTTACAAGCGAAATATTAAGCCTTAATACTTTTAAAAGATAAGGTTGATGTGTCTCATTGTAAGACAAGTTGTATCTTTAACCAGCCGTTGTACAAAATGCGTGTGTAGTCAAAAGCTAGTAGCTGCTTTGAGTTTACGAGTCACTGCTTGTGAGTCTCAACGAAAGAAGTATATCAAGTGCAATGAATGTTTAACGAAACATTGAGTAGCACAGTTGGTAGCCATATGGCAAAAATCTATTAATGCTAAAAGTCATTCATATAGTGTTTTTTTATCATTGTAAATAATATCAAAGTTTTAACTATTTGTCTTGTACGCTTGAAAGTAAGTGGGTGTCACTCGGCGTTTTCACGGACTTGTGACCGTTCCTCTTGTCTGANAATACATATTACTGCATATACATGTTTTAATATTAAAATACATGTTTATAGTTGATCGAAAAGCATTCCATTTTTTATTGTAAAAAGACGACTTTGATTTTTACACTTGTATTAACTCTGAATGAGTTACTTACCATGCAAAATCCACGTACAAGTCGTGTTGATTTTTTAAAACAAAATAATAGCAGCTCGAAATCGAACCTATGGGTATTCGGTCCCTCGAAAGAATTAACTGTGAAGGTATATGAATCATTTCAGAATTTGATAGTTATTGCGTGCCTGTTAACTGCAAATGTTCGAACGTTTTATTTGAACTGTGTTTGTTATAACATAGATTGGTCAAATAATTTTGCTACACCGATGAGCGAATAATTATTGGTACATTTCAATCATGTACCTAATGGTAATTTGTTGGTTCATTTAAATCATAAGTGCAGCTACTCAAAATCAAACCTTGTTGCTTTTGGTCCCGAAATAGACATTGTTCTTTATTCTACGAAATTTGAAATCGATCGTTTACTTTGGCTTAGAGAAATCGAACCTATATACTTGGTATATATTTATGGGTACATTGCAATTGCATGTTTAGCAACTCGAAATAGAGCCTAGTGGTATTTGTTCACTCCCGTAAAGCATCATGGTTAATTATAGGATGC
The DNA here is from genome assembly GCA_007657795.1 of Dreissena rostriformis. Classification (NCBI taxonomy): domain Eukaryota; kingdom Metazoa; phylum Mollusca; class Bivalvia; order Myida; family Dreissenidae; genus Dreissena; species Dreissena rostriformis. Next base: position 73,858 of record VMBQ01004051.1, read on the forward strand.
TGAATATTGATACTGAGCAGCGAGTATTTGTGTTGCAACCAGAGCCGGGACTTGCACCCAGATTTCTTCTCCCTCGAAGAAGGAAAAACGTTTTGCTCTAAACTACTTTGGTTTTGCGAACACGTTTTATACAAGCTGCAGAGCGTAGTTATGCTATGATTTGATTGAAATTTATTTTTGAGTTTGTGTCACTTAGCGTTTGTGTACGGACTCGTGACCGTTTCTCCTGCTCGAGTACAAGAAACGTCGCTTTACCACCATATGTTTATGCACCTAAAACGTATCTTTGACACGGAGCTGCATGTTCGTCATGTCATGCTAACAGTCTATGTGCTATTGCAATCTGACATTTCAAAGAAATTTATTCTCTAGAAGTATTATTATTTGTTTTTCTGAAATAGACCTCGAGAAAATGCACTTGCAAGCAGGACATGATTGTCAAGATACCTATTCTTCTCCGAACTAACTCATGCTTAAAACAACATTGCGTCTCTTGATTTCAATGTTAAGACCTTTATGCAAGTCAAAATAATCGCTTAACGTCATTTATATAGTGTGTGTTTTTCCCTCTTTTCTACAAGCCTTATTTTTTTTTGAAAGATAATGTTGATGTGTCTCATTGTAAGACAAGTTATACCTATAACCAGCCGTTGTACAAAATGCGTGTGTAGTCAAAAGCTAGTAACTACTTTGAGTTTACGAGTCACTGCATGTTAGTCTCAACGAAAGAAGAATATCAAGTGCAATGAATGTTCAACGAAACATTGAGTAGCACAGTTTGCAGACATATGATAAAATTTATTAATGCTAAAAGTCATTCATGTAGTGTTTGTTTTATCATTTTACATAAAATCAAAGTTTGAACTAAGTTTTTGTCTTGTACGCTTGAAAGTTAGTGGGTGTCACTCGGCGTTTTAAAGGACTTGTGACCGTTCCTCTTGTCTGAGGACAAGAGAAGTCGCCTTCCCACCTAGCCCTAGCAGACTTTGTGCATTGTAGCACTTAGCAAAAATGTTATTGCTCGGACTTCGGTCAGGCTCGGTCAACGCGTGCCTGCGTTTCTGAGAGAGCCAGATAGGGATATTTCGTGTCAGCTAACGAAATACCAGGATGTCCATTCTCAGCAAGTGCCGAAAGTATTTGGCGGTCATAACGGGGACAAGTTGCTTTCTAGCGCCTTATTTCGTATTGACTTGCAACCCCGCCCTAGACCGCTACACACAAACTGGGCATGCAGACTCGGACTCGGATGCAGTGAACGTGCACGCTCGGACTCGGATGCAGTGAATGTGCACGCTCGGACTCGGATGCAGTGANTATTAGTCTCGGAGTTTACTGATTTCCTAAATAAACGAGGTGAAAAATAGTTTAAACATGTAGTAAGCAATAATGGCATTAACAATCATAATAGATTCGCTTCTGCTGACACAAATAAACAACGCTGGTTTAACGAAGAATGTAAAGGAAAACGGACAGAATATATTTAAACAGTTTACCAGTATAATTTAATAAAGAGTATACATACACGAGCAATAATGCTAGCAGCAAGGAAAGAATAAAAATATTTCTGTCGGAAAATGAAATCTATTTTTTTTTCAGAAACTATAGAAGGACTCCATGAATCATTGAATAATCTAGGATATTGCGACAAATGGAATCTAACTGTTATAATATGGACAAAAAAATGGTATTCCGAAAAGGGGGCGTGCTAAACAAAAAATGCAAAAGGACCTACAAAGAAAAAAAATGAAATAGTTAGAAATTTTAACTGCCTTTGTATTGTTATGTCAAGTGGGGGCTCATTTATACCTGCCACGAATACACTATATGGCAAAGCTACAAGGGCGATGAATTCCCTTTTTTGCATTACGAAAGATATGGAAGTGCCGATTAATGTTATGTTCAAGTTGTTTGATGCATTTTTCTTGTCAATCCTTAATTATAATTGCGAAGTATGGGGATTTATTGCGGCAACTAATATTGAGCGTATTCACAGAAAGTTCTGTAAAAGACTGTTAAATGTAAAACTGTCAACAAATTCGATGTTACTTTATGCTGAAGTTGGTCGATTTCCTTTATACATTGGTAGATACCTTAGAGTTATTAAATATTTTTTTTAAACTGCACCAAAAGAAACAAGGAAATTGTATTCTTACTACTGTCATTAATATGCAAAGCTTAGAAATTGAAACACAAAATAACGCTGTTAACTGGTCCTCCAAAGTTCGGCAAATGTTGAACCAAACAGGAGTATGATTGTTTCCGGAGTCAGTTATAATTGAAAGCTTTATTCCTTTGTTAAAGACTAGACTCNCATACATACATACACATGGCGATACATGCATACATACATACATACACATAACATGTTTACATACATACATACATACACATGGCGATACATGCATACATACACATGGCGATACATGCATACATACATAAACATGGCGATACATGCATACATACAAACATGCATACATACACATGGCGATACATGCATACATTCATACACATGGCGATACATGCATACATACATACATACACATGGCGATACATGCATACATTCATACATACATACACATGGCGATACATGCATACATACATGCATACACATGGCGATACATGCAAACATAAATACATACATACACATGGCTATACATGCATACATACATACATACACATGGCGATACATGCATACATACACATGGCGACACATGAAGACATACATACATGCATACATACACATGGCGATACATGCATACATACATACATACATACATACACATGGCGATACATGCATACATACATACATACACATGGCGATACATGCATACATACATACATGCACTTGGCGATACATGCATACATACATACATACACATGGCGATACATGCATACATACATTCATACACATGGCGATACATGCATACATACATACATACATACATACATACATACATACATACACATGGCGAAACATGGATATATACATACATACACATGGCGATACATGCATACATACATCCACATGGCGATACATGCATACATACATACATACACATGGCGATACATGCANGACAAAGAAATGCGTCCATACATATCATCAACGATAATCTTGCTGCATATTGACAAAGAAATGCGTCCATACATATCATCAACAATAATCGTGCTAAAATCTATTTACGCCGTCACTGTTTTCACGGTCTTCATTTTGATGTTAATAGCGTACATATGAGGAACCGGAATACCCCTGAATTTTTGTTATTATCACATTAAAAATATTAACCGACTGAGCATAAGTGAGTGTATACGCATCTCGCGTGCGTACTGTCCACATGTTTTGTTCTCAGTGTATACGAAAACTCTCTAGCCAGTTTAAATGATATAATTACTATAACCACGACAACTGTGAAAGCGATTATTTGGACATGCTTTCATGCCTAGTGTTTGATCCCACCAGGTCCATATTTGAATAATTATACAAGCTGCAGAGCGAAGTTATGCTACGATTTGATTGAAATTAATTTTTGAGTTGGTGTCACTCAGCGTTTGTGTACGGACTCGTGACCGTTTCTCCTGCTTGAGTACAAGAGAAGTCGCTTTACCACCATATGTTTGTGCACCCACAACGTTTCTTCGACACAGAGCTGCATGTTTGCTTCATGACAACAATATACGTGCTATTGCAATCTGACATTTCAAAGAAGTTTATTCTCCAGAAGTCACATTACTGTTCTGTGAAACAAACATTGAGAAAATGCACTTGCAAGCACGACATGATTGTCAAGATACCTATTCTCCGAACTAACTCAGGTTTAAAACAACATTGCGTCTCTTGATTTCAATGTTAAGACCTTTATGCCAAAGTCAAAATAATCGCTAAACGTCATTAATATAGAGTGATTGTTTTCCGTCATTTCTACAAGTGAAAAATTAAGCCTTAATATTTTTTTAAGATAAGGTTGATGTGTCTCATTGTAAGACAAGTTATACCTATAACCAGCCGTTGTACAAAATGCGTGTGTAGTCAAAAGCTAGTAACTGCTTTGAGTTTACGAGTCACTGCTTGTGAATCTCAACAAAAGAAGTATATCAAGTGCAATGAATGTTCAAGGATACCTTGAGTAGCACAGTTTGTAGCCATATGATACAATCTATTAATGCTTAAAATCATTCATATATTGTTATTTTTATCATTTTACATAATATCAAAGTTTGAACTAAGTTTTTGTCTTGTGCATACAAACATACATACACATGGCGATACATGCATACATACATACATACAAATGGCGAAACATGCATACAAACATACACACACATGGGGATACATGCAGACATACATACATACACATGGCGATACATGCATACATACATACATACATATTGCGATACATGCATACATACATACACACACACGGCTATACATGCATACATACATACATACATACATACACATGGCGATACATGCATACATACACATGGCGACACATGCAGACATACATACATTCACATGGCGATACATGCATACATACACATGGCGATACATGCATACATACACATGGCGATACATGCATGAATACATCCACACGGCGATACATGCATACATACAAATGGCGATACATGCATACATACATACATACACATGGCGATATATGCATACATACAAACACACACATGGCGAAACATGAATACATACATACATACACATGGCACATGCATACATACATACATACATACACATGGCGATACATGCATACATACATACATACATACATACATACACATGGCGATACATGTATACATACATACATACGCATGGCGATACATGCATACATAAATACATACACATGGCGATAAATGCATACATACATACATACATACACACATACACATGGCGATACATGCATACCTAAATACATACATACACATGGCAATACATGCATACATACATACATACATACACATGACGATACATGCATACATACATACATACACATGGCAATACATGCCTACATACATACACATGGCGATACATGCATGCATACATACATACATACACATGGCGAAACATGCATACATACATACATACACATGGCGATACATGCATACATACATACACATTGCGATACATGCATTCATACATACACATGGCGATACATACATACATACACATGGCGATACATGTATACATACACATGGCGATACATGCATACATACACATGGCGATACATGGATACAAACACATGTCGATACATGCATACATATACATGGCGATACATGCATACAAACACATGGCAATACATGCATACATACACATGGCGATACATGCATACATACAAATGGCGATACATGCAAACATATACATGGCGATACATGCATACATACACATTGCGATACATGCATACATACACAGGGCGATACATGCACACATACATATGGCGATACATGCATACATACACATTGCGATACATGCATACATACACAGGGCGATACATGCACACATACACATGGCGATACATGCATACGGCCATACGGCCATACGGCCATACGGCCATACGGCCATACGGCCATACGTACATACGTTCATACGTACATACGTACATACGTACATACGGCCATACGTCAATACGGCCATACGTACATACGTACATACGACCATACGGCCATACGTACATACGGCCATACGGCCATACGTACGTACATACGTACATACGTACAAACGTACATACGTACATACNGAACAACCTGACCTGACCTTAGCACTATATCCACACTACTGTTGCTACTGCTACTGTTGCTACTGCTACTGCTACTGTCGCTACTGCTACTGCTACGAATGCCACCAATGCTACAGTTGCTATCGTTGCTAACGTTGCCACCGTTGCTACCACGGAACAGGTTGTACTAAATTACGTGATACTAGTAGCAGGTTGTCTTAACAACCTGACTTGACCTTAGCACTATTTTCACACTACTGTTGCTACTGCCACTGCTATTGTTGCTACTGCTACTGTTGCTACTGCTTCTGTTTCTACTGCTACTGCTACTGTCGCTACTGCTACTGCTACGAATGCTACTAATGCTACAGTTGCTATCGTTGCTATGGTTGCTATCGTTGCTTCAACGGAACAGGTTGTACTAGATTACGTGATACTTGTAGCAGGTTGTCTGAACAACCTGACCTGACCTTAGCACTATTTTCACACTACTGTTGCTACTGCTACTGCTACTGCTACTGCTATTGTTGCTACTGATACTGCTACTGTTGCTACTGCTACTGTTGCTACTGCTACTGTCGCTACTGCTACTGCTATTGTTGCTACTTATACTGCTACTGTTGCTTCTGCTACTGTTGCTACTGCTACTGTCGCTACTGCTACTGCTACCAATTCTACCAATGCTACAGTTGCTACTGTTGCTATCGTTGCTATCGTTGTTATCGTTACTACTGTTGCTATCGTTGCTATTGTTGCTATCGTTGTTATCGTTGCTACTGTTGCTATCGTTGCTACTGATACTATCGTTGCTACTGTTGCTATCGTTGCTTCTGTTGCTACCGTTGCTATCGTTGCTACCGTTGCAAGCCTTCAGTAGACCATGTGAAAATAAATGAGACACAATATGGTATACGAATATGGATTTGTTCGTCCTCATTTTTGTAGAATGTTGATTATCTAATGTTGTGAATTTTATTCATTTGATACCGCAATCATGTTCAATTTTTCGCTTCTGAAATAAAACGCTTGCTTATTATGTATAGGTATCCACTGGTCTTATACATTGTATGTTTTTCAGTTGATATTCAGCTGAATGTACATTTACTGTATTTTTCTTTTTTGTTAATCGTTTGCTTATGTCATGAAATCCTTTCTTCGGCCATTCTTCCAAGTAGGGCAGTTGTCATTTACTGGCATTAGTATGTTCAATTAGTACTGGTAAACCAGCTATCACAGGAAAAGTGTGAGTTGGTTAAATGACCGCCGTGATCTGACTAAAATACTGTTGAAAACGGAAAGAAACAAAACAAAACAAACCAACAAATCATGCATCGCGAATCATTGTAAGGTTCATGTTCGTGTGATATTCGTGATATAGAGCTATGCTACGACAAATACTGAAGTTCATAATATGAACCTAACCTCCAAACTTTGTACAGGATCGACAGTTGTCGCCATTCCACGGGTCTTTCGTCATTGTTTTGGATGGTGTGTAACCGCCGAGACGTTCCCAGTGCTTGTATGACATGCATTTATAGCAGGTCAAGTCTTCAGTAGACCCTGTGAAAATAAATGAGACGCAATATGGTATACGAATATGAATGTTTTTTGTCCTCAGTTTTTGCGAATGTTGGTCATCTAATATTGTGACTTTTATTCATTTGATACCGCAATCATGTTCAATAAAACGCTATCTTATTATGTATAGGTATCCACTGGTCTCATACAATGTATTTTAGTTGATATTGAGCTGCATGTACATTAAATAGTTTTCCTTTTTTAATTATTTGCTATTCTTTCTTGTATTTGGAAATATCTGTTCTGTATATGTAATCTTCGTCAGTATTTTAATCCGATTGTACATATTAAACAAACGAAACCATTGTGTGTACATTTAATAAGCATGTACACTTGAATACAATAAAAATATACAAACAAAGTCAACGCAGTTCAAGATATACGATTACTCAATTCGTGAGATTATATGTTAATTCACAAAACATTAATTCGTTTATTATTGTGTATTCACACAAACAAACAAAAGGACACGAAGCGNTTGAAAACGGAAAGAAACAAAACAAAACAAACCAACAAATCATGCATCACGAATCATTGTAAGGTTCAGGTTCGAGTGAGATTCGTGATATAGAGCTATGCTACGACAAATACTGAAGTTCATAACATGAACCTTACCTCCAAACTTTGTACAGGTTCGGCCGTTGTCGCCATTCCACGGGTCTTTCGTCATTGTTTTGGATGGTGTGTTACCGCCGGAACGTTCCCAGTGCTTGTATGACATGCATTTATAGCAGGTCAAGTCTTCAGTAGACCCTGTGAAAATAAATGAGACGCAATATGGTATACGAATATGAATGTTTTTTGTCCTCATTTTTGGCAAATGTTGGTAATCTTATATTGTGACTTTTATTCATTTGATACCGCAATCATGTTCAATAAAACGCTATCTTATTATGTATAGGTATTTACTGGTCTCAAACAATGTATTTTTTCTCAGTTGATATTGAGCTGCATGTTCTTTAAATTGTGTGTACGTGTAATAAGCATGTACACTTGAATGCAATAAAAATATACAAACAAAGTAATCGCAGGTTCAAGATATACGATTACTCAAACCGTGAGATTATATGTTAATTCACAAAACATTCATTCGTTTATTATTGTGTATTCACACAAACAAACAAAAGGAAACGAAGCGGGCTTAATGTGTTTGACCTTCAAGACATTTTTAAAGATTAAATGTAGTATATTCCTTAGTTAAACAAGAGACATTTTATCGAATGCATACTCTAAGTTTTAATTTTGTCTTTACATAATGGAACATAGTTCTGCTCAATTGAAGGTAGCAGGTATGCGTAAGCAGGTCTGTGTCGTGGTTTGTTAAATGATCCGAAAGACGAGTAAGAAGTATCCAGAAGTATCAAGTTTATATATCATTGAGCCGCGCTCTGAGAAAAGGTGGTTTAATGTCCGCACAGGCTAATCAGGGACGACACTTTCCGCTTTTATTGTATTTTTCGTTTGAAGGAAAACTCTTCTTAAAGAAAAACCAGTTTGAAGGAAATTGTCGTCCCTGATGAGCCTGTGCGGACTGCACATGCTAATCTATGGGACGACAATCTACGCACGTGCAATAAACACCCTTTTCACAGAGCGCGGCTCATATTAAGTAGTTCTGTGAATAAAAGTAGCATTATTATGCAAAACCGCCTGGACTGGACTTTCGCTTGGAAAGGGCTTACTTTAAGCAAAAAAAAAAACAATCAAAGCGGAACGTGCCGTCGCTGATTAGCCCATGCGGACTGCACAGGCTTATCTGGGACGACACTTGACGCAAAATTGGTTAAGCACCGTTATTTCCACAGCGTGGATCAACTACAATTAAATACCATACAAATAAATTAAATATGCATAACTAAATTAAATGTGTTCTGTTTTTTTTTCATTGTTTCGTTTCGTGCATTATATGAAGTTGAAGTTTTTCTTTATAATTCTATTTCCATGTTACTATGATTAGCATAGGGTATACAATTAGTAACTAATTGAAATACTTTTGTATCACCCTTGTTTATTATTTGCCTTTTAGGTGTGCTTCTTTTACAATACAATTCAAAAGTACAATAAATTTGAAGGGGAACGCCCCAAACACACACAACATTTCAAAGCAAGAAAACCTAACACTAGAGTTCACTGACCATTAACAAGTGATTCTCGTGCACAGAAGAAAAACAGTTCGTTTGTCTTGATTTTGGAAATAATTAAATATCTTAGTCATGTTTAAAATATTACATTTATAAAACGTATTTAATCCTGTTTTTTTTTGTTAGTACATCAACATATTGTATTAATGTAATGAAGTTTGTTATTGATTGTTTTTATTATATTTTCCGCACTTGAAGGCTAATTTAAACGATTGAAATCGATTGGGCACTGGCGTCATATTAGGCAATAGGCCGTCTAGGGGCCTGGGCGTGGGCCCCACAAGTTTCACTGCCTTTGGGTATCCGGCACTGCCAGAACGCTCATATATTGTTGAATTTATGTGCATTATCTATGAAGTGTTGTTATTCATTTCCAGACAATGTTATACCCAATAATATGTCAACAGTAATACCAATACAGTTACGCCTGTGTGATTGAATAAACAATCCCATGCACATACTCCCGAAATAGTCGTAAACTAAGTGCAGTGCGGTATTTTTTAGACACATTTATGTACAGAAAAAATAACCATAATTACAACCATAACAGGTAAAATTAATGAAACAAACGTACCGGTCAAAAGGGCAGCAATGTACATGATACAAAACACTCCAAACACTCCCACGGCGCCTGCTTAAATGTTATGTTATGTTATGTTAAATTATCACAACACTTGGATGTTCTTACAGCGCGGTCACAGAAATATCAAAACAATGAAATCCTCTCGATGTATTGCATGAATAACTAAACATAGAATAAAGAAATTATTTCGCGTCGAATTTCAATCACTTTACTGACAATATGACAATTTCTAAACGTGTGTAAAAGGGTCACGTGACCGAAAAGTCCCGCCCCTCAATCCGGCGATCCAGAAATAACGGTAACCAAATAAAGTTTTTATATTTGTTACTAATCATTCACTCGATATCGTGGTTTTATAGATTCGAAAAGGATTAATTTCGAGCAACTTTAGTTANCTCCAAACACTCCCATGGCGCCTGCTTACATTATCACAACAATTGGATGTTCTTACAGCGCGGTCACAGAAATATCAAAACAATGAAATCCTCTGGATGTATTGCATGAATAACTGAACATAGAATAAAGAAATTATATCGCGTCGAATTTCAATCACTTTACTGGCAATATGACAATTTCTAAACGGGTGTAAAAGGGTCACGTGACCGAAAAGTCACGCCCCTGAATCCGTCGATCCAGAAATAACGGTAACCAAATAAAGTATTTATATTTGTTACTAATCATTCACTCGATATCGTGATTTTATAGATTCGAATAAGATTAATTTCGAGCAACTTTAGTTAAAAGAGTTCAAAACTAAAATATAATAGAATAACGTAGTGGCGAGCGAAATAATTGTCCTGTTACAATAATCACAGTTCGCAAAATTAAGGCTTTACGCCATTTAACAGGGCTTACCAAATCTTTAACACAAATAATAATGTCATATACTTAACGATACAACTACGTTAGTTACATACACATGTATAATACAAAAAAATGAATGCATGCTAAGATAAAAAAAATAAAAAATTATATGGGTCCTGTTTCTTTTACCGTTGTGATATTAACATCTGACGTCATAATAGTTAGTATTCTTACATATGAACGTCTCTCTGTGAAAAGGGGGTTTAATACATATGCGTAAATTGTCGTCCCAGATTCTCTATCTTCAATAAATACTTATTCTGTGCAAAAAGCAAACTGAAACTATTCGACATCCTAGATGCATCAGTTTAAAACTACTCATCCGAAATATAAGGCACAGCCTAAACAACCGATAAAGAAGCCGTGCACACGTAATTCCTTAGGAAGATATTATGCGTTAATCAGTCAACAAATATCAGCACTCTGTATATGCCTTCAATTATTCCTAGACATGCAAACACAAATGGGTCTTTTAATTTAATGTTTATTTTGATAAAAATGTTTATTTACAATTGTTAAATAAAGAAAAGTAGACCCACTCTTAAAGCTGCAAAATCATACCTGTCCTTGCATAGTCAAATTCTAAATGAATTAAACTATTTTAATGATTCGTTTAAAAGTAACGAATGGGAAATATTCTTAACGCTTATCAGTAGTTGTTAGTTGTTGTGATATTGGAATAAGAAAAATTGAACTGTTGACTGTTTCTTGAAAACGTATTGTTTATTTTATAATGTAAAAGCTTTTGCTTGTTGAGTGTATAAAATGTTTTATGCTATGTGTATATAGCATGTGGGGACGGAAATGCTAGAACCGGTCATGATTATATTGATAATGTACGAGTCAACTGCGATTAAATTCAGTCTTGGAGGTCCTGGCCAAATTTTAAACACGTTTATAATCTGGCCACGATTTTTCGGGAGCTCACGAGTTGCAGGAATCACTAACGACCGGCCCACGACTAGCTAAGAATGAGTTAGGACCTTCGCCGATTTAGCTACGAATGTCCCCGACCTCAAAATATTGGAAATCTGGACAAATCGTAGGGAATCGGGTCGTAGTGAAATACTCCCAATAGCAGATTAGGTGATTTTTATTAATTTGAAATATATAGTCCACTTCAGAGGGCATCCCGTGACCCTGGCGAAAATAGATTTGGTGATTATTTGTTAGACGTATTTAACGCTACTTATATTAGAGTTGTAAACGGTAAACTATTTCGCGATAAAGGAGTTGGCAAATTAACTTATTTTGCCTATAATTGGGAAAGTACAGTAGACTATTTGTTAACATCAGTCAAACACTTTCACGATTTAACCAATTTTAATGTGCACGATTTCACGGAATTCTCAAATCATGCCCCAGTGACATTTGCTCTGAGCACGAACAACCCGGTTACTAACGGTAAAAATAATCAGCGCGTATACTTTTTATGGAAATCAGACTACAGGGATAATTTCGTGCACGACATATTAAACGGTGCTCAAGAACTAGAACACAATTTCACTCGCAGGTGTTCACTCGTGATGCGATGCGGATGTATTAGTCTCGGAGTTTACTGATTTACTAAATAAACGAGGTGAAAAATATTTAAAACATGTAGTAAGCAATACTGGTATTAGCAATGATAATAGATTCGCTTCTGCTGACACAAATAAACAACGCTGGTTTAACGAAGAATGCAAAGGAAAACTGACATAATATATTCAAACAGTTTACCGGTATAATTTAATAAAGAGTATACATACACGAGCAACAATGCTAGCAGCAAGGAGAGAATATAAATATTTATGTCGGAAAATGAAATCTTAGTTTAACATAGAACAGGATATGAAATTTAATACATGTTTTGTAATATGAGTCGCAAAAAGCCTCGAGTATTCTGGAATTATTTAATCAAAAAGCGGTATCACCGAAAGCGGATAATGTATCGCTGCAAGAATTTTACGAATATTTCAATACTTAAGCTTCCGAGGCTGACATTAACGCAAACAACGATGAAAGTGACAGTTATTTATGACATTTTGATAATATAGAAAATCCAATCAGCTCTAAACTGGATCTAATCGAACCCATTTCCACAGATGAAATAATTAAAGCTACAAGGCGTTTAAATAATAATAAGGCAGGCTCACACGATAATATAATTTACGAATACTTTAAAGAAACAGTTCATATTAAAATCAAACCATTATAAATAGTATTCAACTATATCTTAGATACGGAACAATTTCCAAAGAGATGGCCAACAGGAGTTATTATTCCATTATATAAACGGGGCGATAGTTCCGATCCCAAATAATTTTAGAGGCATCACGTTGATAACCTGTTTTACGAAACTATTTACAGGTGTGATAAACGAACGCTTAAAATCTTGGGCAGAAACACATGACATTCTTACAGATGTTCAATTCGGGTTCAAACCCAACTGCAGTACAGCCGATGCGATTTTCATTCTTAATCATTAAAAAGAAAAGCAACTACATAGTAAAAAGAAACTTTTCTGTTGCTATGTCGATTACCGGTAGGCCTATGACCTTATAAATCGCGGACAGCTATGGCATAAAATGATTTTATCGAGAATCGACGGCAAGCTTATATCACTAATAATAATATAATAATAATCTCTTNTCAAAGCAAGAATACCTAACACTAGAGTTCACTGACCTTGAACATGTGATTCTCGAGCACAGAAGAAAGACAGTTCGTTTGTCTTGATTTTGAAAATAATTAAATATCTTATTCATGTTAAAAATATTATATTTATAAAACGTATTTAATCCGTTTTTTTTTGTAAGTACATCACAATATTGTATTAATGTAATGAAGTTTGTTATTGATTGTTTTTATTATATTTTCGGCACTTGAAGGCTAATTTAAACGATTGAAATCGATTGGACACTGGCATCATAGTAGGCATAGGACGACTAGGGGCCTGGGGCGTGGGCCCCACAAGTTTCACTGCCTATGTGTACCCGGCACTGCCCGCACGCTCATATATTGTTGCATTTATGTGCATTATCTATGAAGTGTTGTTATTCATTTCCAGAAAATATTATACCCAATGATATGTCAACAGTAATACCAATACAGTTACGCCTGTGTCATTGAATAAACAATCCCATGCACACTCCCGAAATAGTCGTACACTTAGTGCAGTGTGGTATTTTAATACACATTTATGTACAGAAAAAAAATAACCGTAATTACAACCATAACAGGTAAAATTAGTAACAAACGTACCGGTCAAGAGGGCAGCAACGTAGATGATACAAATCACTCCAAACACTCCCACGGCGCCTGCGTAGATTACCACAACACTTGGATGTTCTAATAGCGCGGTCACAGAAATATCAAAACATTGAAATCCTCTGGATGTATTGGATAAAAACTAAACATAGAATGTAGAAATTATTTCGCGTCGAATTTCACTCACTTTACTGACAATATGACAATTTCTAAACGGGTGTAAAAGGGTCACGTGACCGCAAAGTCACGTCCCTTAATCCGGCGATCCAGAAATAACGGTAACCAAATAAAGTATTTATATCTGTTACTTATCGCTCACTCGATATCGAGGTTTTATTATAGATTCGAATAGGATTTATTTCGAGCAATTTTAGTTAAAAGAGCTCAAAACATAAATTCCGAAATAGTTGTCCTGTTACAATAATCACAGTTCGCAAAATTAAGGCTTTATGCCATTTAAAAGGGGCTTAAAAATCTTTTTTTAACAAAAAATATAATGTCATATACTTAATAATACAACTACGTTAGTTACATACACATGTATAATACAAAATAAATGAATGCATGTTAAGATAAAATATAAATGTATTATATGGGTCCTGTTTCTTTTACCGTTGTGATATTTACATCTGACGTCATAATAGTGAGTATTCTTACATATGAACCTCTCTCTGTGAAAAGGGGGTTTAGTACATGTGCGTAAATTGTCGTCCCAAATTCTCTATCTCCAATACATACTTATTCTGTGCAAAAAGCAAACTGAAAGTATTCGACATCCTAGATGCATCAGTTTTAAACTACTCATCCGAAATATGGGGCACAGCGCAAACAACCTATATAGAAGCCATGCACACGTAATTCCTTAGGAAGATATTAAGCGTTAATCAGTCAACAAATCTCAACGCTCTGTATGTGCCTTCAATTATTCCTGGACATGCAAACACAAATGGGTCTTTAATGTAATGTTTATTTTGATAAAAAATGTTTATTTACAATTGTAAAATGAAGAAAAGTGGACTTCACGTGACCGAAAAGTCACGCCCTCAATCCGGCGATACAGAAAAAACGGTCACCAAAAAAAAGTATTTATAAAGATTAGAATTAGGATTAATTTCGAGCAACTTTAGTTAAAAGAGTTCAAAACAATATAAATAGAATAGGATACTATAGTGGCGAGACATTCCTAAATGACCACTCGCCAGCTGCCAATCAAACTCACGTAACAACTAATCAGATTTCTTTTATTGCTGACCAATGGTCCGACAAACAAAGACTGTCGGAGTAATTGAAATATAATCGTTTTATGTAAACAAAACTAGTGGGCGGAGCGATCGCTTATTTGGCGGCTGGTCAATTAATTGTGTTGTTACAATATTAACAGTTCGTGAAATTAAGGCTTTATGCCATTTAAAATGGTCTAAAAAATCTGTATTTAACAAAAATAATAATTTCATAATTACATATACTTAATTATACAACAAGTTACATATAATAAAAAATAATGTATGCATGCTGAGATAAAAACAATCATTTTATAATACGGGTCCTGTTTGTTTTACCGTTGTGATGTTAACACTATGACGTTATAATTTGGAGTATTCTTACATATTAATNTTATTTAAACAAAAAGCGGTATCACCGAAAGCGGATAATGTATCGCTGCAAGAATGTTACGAATATTTTAATACTTAAGCTTCCGAGGCTGACGTTAACGCAAATAACGACGAAAGTGACAGTCATTTACGGCAGTTTGATAATATAGAAAAACCAATCTCTTACCCGGATCTTATCGAACCCATTTCCACAGAAGAAATAATTAAAGCTACAAGGCGTTTAAATAATAATAAGGCAGACTCACACGATAATATAGTTTATGAATACTTTAAAAAAACAGTTCATATTATAATCAAACCATTATAAATATTATTCAACTATATCTTAGATACGGAACAATTTCCAAAGAGCTGGCCAACAGGAGTTATTATTCCATTATATAAACGGGGCGATAGTTCAGATCCAAATAATTTTAGAAGCATCACGTTGATAAGCTGTTTTGCGAAACTATTTACAGGTGTGATAAACGCACGCTTAAAATCTTGGGCAGAAACCCATGACATTCTTACAGATGCTCAGTTCGGGTTCAAACCCCACTCCAGTACTGCCGATGCGATTTTCATGCTTAATCATTTAATAGAAAAGCAACTACATAGTAAAAAGAAACTTTTCTGCTGCTATGTCGATAACCGTAGGCCTATGACCTTATAAATCACGGACAGCTATGACATAAAATGATTTTATCGGTAACTAATAATGGTTTATTTACCCTCGGAAACTTTGGTTATAAAACCATTGTCCGAGCACACTGCTTTATATATATACTCTGCTGTAAAATGTAGTTAAAAACCATGTGGTCAGCCCGATTTAACTGGGCTGACCCATATAAACATAAGGAGATTTTGCAGTGTGGGTGCGGTGCTTTAATAAAAATCTAATTATTTATCTTTACACTTAACTAGCGGTGCTTTAATAAAAATCTAATTATTTATCTTTACACTTAACTAAACTGTATTAAACTCAACATAGAAAAATCTGTGCATGAAGATTGTATCGGGCATCGACGGTAAGCTTATATCACTAATCCGCTCTATGTATAGCGAGGTCAAACTTCAAGTAAAACACGTGGGCTCACTTTCGGACCTTTTAGTAGCAAAGTCGGATAATACGAGGAGAAATAACATCGCCGATAATGTTTTTATTATGTATTAATGATATAGAATTGAATTAACAAAACGGAATAAACGCCGGAATAACGTTAGATCAATTGTCCATTTATCTCCTTCTATTTGCGGATGTTGCTGTCATTTTTTCAGAAACTACAGAAGGACTCCATTAATCATTGAATAATCTAGAATCATATTGCGACAAATGGAATCTAACTGTTAATATTGACAAAAAATATGATATTCCGAAAAGGGGGCACGCTAAACAAAAAATGCAAAAGGACCTACAAAGAAAAAGATATTGAAATAGTTAAATTTTTTAACTGCCTTGGTGTTGTTATGTCAAGTGGGGGCTCATTTATACCTGCCACGAATACACTATATGGCAAAGCTACAAGGGCGATTAATTCCCTTTTTTGCATTACGAAAGACATGGAAGTGCCGATTAATGTTATGTTCAAGTTGTTTGATGCATATGTCTTGTCAATTCTTAATTATAATTGCGAAGTATGGGGATTTATTGCGGCAACCAATATGGAACGTATTCACAGAAAGTTCTGTAAGACTGTTAAATGTAAAACTGTCAACAAATTCGATCTCACTTTATGCTGAAGTTGGTCGATTTCCTTTATACATTGGTAGATACCTTAGAGTTATTAAGTAAAAAATTTAAACTGCACCAAAAGAAACAAGGATATTGTATTATTACTATTGTCATTAATATGCAAAGATAAGAAATTGAAACACAAAATAACGCTGTAAATTGGTCCTCCAAAGTTCGCCAAATATTGAACTACACAGGAGTATTGCAACAAAATGGCTGGAAATTAGGTTTTTTGTCTCCAAAAAAAGAATGATAAAGTCACTGCTCATATAAGGTATCCTGGTCTTCTCCAGATGGTATCCATTTTTTCCCAACATGGTCATTTCTCTACAAGAAATAGTTTTCTGGAGAAACCCTGCTGAGAGGTTATGGCAGACATGTGTAAGATTGTATAAATCCTTTAATTATTGTAGTGGCTTGCAAATTA
>VMBQ01004052.1:9585-91709 GCA_007657795.1 Dreissena rostriformis
GTGCTATTCTGAGGTTACCCTCCTTTTGACAGCCACTATTCAGACTCTTGAGCACCTGTCGGAGACTAGGTCAGGTCTCATGATGAAAACATTTCTGAAGGTCACACCCCAAACACCAGAGACTGATAAAGATGGCTTGTTCACTTTTGAATATGAAGGTCACACTATGACAGACAGTGTAATATATTATGATATGTGATATGTGCTTGTTGTCATTTAAAGAAATATAAAAAATCTATAGTATATATTATTATTTGATAACCAGTTTTTGCGCGCCGACAAACAAAAAATGGTTGGCTCAAAGAAATTTTGGGCCAGCGCTAGCCCTGAAAAGGTGCATAAAGAGCTAGGAATATTGAATAATATACAATGACTAAATACCACATGTGCAATGTTAATCATTTGGTCAGTGTTTAAACAATCATGGGTGCATTAACTGACCCTTTTTCACCCTGAAATCAGTCGACTGGTAAAAAAAAAAAAAAAAAACGGAAAAAACCTACCTACCCTCCTACATTTTTCTGGCCATGTTCCCTGAACCAAGACTATTTTTTTTTTTTGGCCTAAACGCATTTTAGGTGTTGGCTAATATTATACCTAAGGGGGGGGGGGTGAAATAAACGCGCCCCCTTTGTGATTTGCATCACGCCCGGGCGTGTTTATTAGGATAAATACGGTATTTCGCATTGATATTTCCACTAGTATGAATTACTTGCTTTAAATATTTTTCTGTTATCATATTTTGCGCAGAGACCACTGTTCCATTTTCAAGACACTTGTCGTCAATAGTTTCTATGGTTACTGTGGCCGGGAAAGGGCGCAGGTGATTGCCACATGTATCCTAACAGATTTATTACTGTTCCCACTGGAAATGTAATAGGGTAAAACACACATTTTCAGTATATAAAATAGGATGGCTAGACGGCCACTATACTTTGAGAAAGAAACCACAGTCCAGTGGGTATGATAACTGATCACTTTAGACTCCCATCTTGGTAAATTTATTTTGGTACATGATGTTCCATGGTTTCCTACACAATTTTATAAAGTTTTGTACAAATGCCAGTATAAGCTTCTATTAAAGTGGAAACCAGATATAAAGGCCAGTATAAGATACTATGGTTATTGGATCTACATAATTTATAAGGGGCCTGTTAAAGTTACTATGGTAATGGGAGCAAGAGATGAAAGCCTATGTAATCAGCGTTGGTAATTTTATATACAATAAAGGTCTGTATCAGCTATTATTGTAATGAAAGACACAGATTACAGTCTGTATCAGCTATTATTGTAATGGGAGACACAGATAACAGTCTGTTTTAGGTATTATTGTAATGGGAGACACAGATAACAGTCTGTATTAGCTATTATTGTAATGGGAGACACAGATTGCAGTCTGTATTAGCTATTATTGTAATGGGAGACACAGATTACAGTCTGTATCAGCTATTATTGTAATGGGAGACACAGATTACAGTCTGTATTATGTATTATTGTAATGGGAGACACAGATTACAGTCTGTATAAGCTATTAGTGTAATGGGAGACACATATTACAGTTTATATTGTGTATTATCAAAATGTGAGACACATATTACAGTCTGTTTTGCACTGTGGTAATGGGAGACACAGATTACAGTCTGTATTAGCTATTATTGTAATTGGAGACACAGATTACAGTCTGTATTAAGGTTTTTTTTGGCCCAATTTTATAGCCAAAAAACGGTTATATTTCCAATCCCAAAAAGTTTACTTTTTCCCAAAATGTGCCAAAAAATTACCATTTTTTTAAATTTTTTTTAGAAAGAAGTGTCTTATGCTTATTTTATCTCAATTATAGTTCAATTACATCTTACAAAGTATATAATCATGATTTATATGATTTTGTTTTTTTAATTTGAATTATTATAAAGAGTTATATCAAATTAGTATTTCCCAAATCGGTGGACTTTTCACACAAAAAAAGAAGGCTACTGAATTTATTATCCAAATTTCTTGAAAATGCCGCTAAAACTCCCATTCCAAAGCCATGGGTTATCTTCCCAAAAAATCACAGAAAAAAATCCTGGTATTCGATATAATTGTAATGGGAGACACAGATTACAGTCTGTATAAAGAATCATTTTCTTGGGAGACACAGCTTACAGTCTGTATATGCTATTATTGTAATGAGAGACACAGATTTCATTCTGTATCAGCTATTATTGTAACAGGAGACACAGATTACAGTCTATTTTTGCACTATGGTAATGGGAGTCACATATTACAGTCTGTGTTAGCTATTATTGTAATGGGAGACACATATTACAGTCTGTTTTAGTTATTATTGTAATGGGAGACACATATTACAGTCTGTATTAGCTATTATTGTAATGGGAGACACAGATTACCATCTGTATAAGGTATTATTTTAATGGGAGACACAGATTACAGTCTGCATAAGCTATTATTGTAATGGGAGACACAGATAACAGTATGTATTATGTATAATTGTAATGAGAGACACAGATTACATTCTATATAAGGTATTATTGTAATGGGAGACACAGATTACAGTCTTAATGGGAGACACAGATTACAGTCTGTATAAACTATTATTGTAATGGGAGACACAGATTACAGTCTGCATTATGAATAATTGTAATGGAAGACACAGATAACATTGTGTATTAGCTATTATTGTAATGGGATACACAGATTACAGTCTGTTTAAGCTGCTATGATAATGGGAGACACATATTACAGTCTGTATAATGTACTATGATAATGTGAGACACAGATTACAGTCTGTATTAGCTATTATTGTAATAGGAGACACAGATAACAGTCTGTATTAGCTATTATTGTAATGGTCAGGCACAGATTACAGTCTGTATAACCTACTATGATAATGAGACACAGATTACAGTCTGCATTAGCTACTAGTGTAATGGGAGACACATATTAAAGTCTGTATAAGCTATAATTGTTTTGAGAGACACATATTACAGTCTTATTAGCTACTATGATAATGGGAGACACAGATTACAGTCTGTTTTAGCTATTAATGTAATGGGAGTAACAGATTACAGTCTGTATAAGCTAATATGCTAATGGGATGCACAGATTACAGTCTGTATTAGCTATTATCGTAATGGGAGACACAGATAACAGTCTTATAAGCTACTATTATAATGGGAGACACAGATTACAGTCTTTACTAGCTGTTATTGTAATGGGAGAGACATAGTACAGTCTTTACTAGCTATTATTGTAATGGGAGACACAGATTGCAGTCTTTACTAGTTATTAGTGTAATGGTAGACACAGATTACAGTCTTTAATAGTTATTATTGTAATGGTAGACACAGATTACAGTCTTTACTAGCTATTATTGTAATGGGAGGCAAAGATAACATTCTGTATACGCTACTTTGATTATGGGAGGCACAGATTTCAGTTTTAACTAGCTATTATTGTAATTGGAGACCCAGTTAACAGTCTTTACTAGCTATTATCATAATGGGAGACACAGATTACAGTCTGTATAAGCTACTATGATAATGGGAGACACAGATTACAGTCTGTATTAGCTATTATTGTAATGGGAGACACAGCTTACAGTCTGTATTAGCTATTATTGTAATTGGAGACACATTTTACAGTCTGTATTAGCTATTATTGTAATGGGAGACACCTATTACAGTCTGTATAACCTACTTTATAATGGGAGACACAGATTACAGTCTGTATTATCTACTATGATAATGGGAGACACAGATTACAGTGTGTATAAGCTATTATCATAATGGGAGACACAGAATATAGTCTGTATAAGCTACTATTATAATGGGAGACACAAATTACAGTCTTTACTGGCTATTATTGTAATTGGAGTCACAGATTATAGTCTGTAGAAGCTACTTTGATAATGGGAGACACAGATTACATTATTTACTAAATATTAATGTAATGGGAGACACAGATTACAGTCTTAACTAGCTATTATTGTAATGGGAGACACAGATAACAGTCTGTATAAGCTACTATGATAATGGGAGAAACATATTACAGTCTGTATTAGCTATTATTGTAATGGGAGACACAGACTACAGTCTGTATTAGCTATAATTGTAATGGGAGACACAGATTACAGTCTGCATAAGCTACTATGATAATGGGCGACACAGATTACAGTCTGTATTAGCTTTAATTGTGGGAAATTTAGAGAAAAAAACAGAATAAGAGTACAGAAGAAGTGGTACAAGAACATCGATGAAATAAGGGTTGTAAAAATTGCAAACTATTCTCTTTTGTGCAGTCAAAAATTCATTCATGTGCAACAGAAATTGACACCGTTTGAAAATCCCACATTTTTGTACAGATTTGTTAATACTATACATACACACACTTGCTTGTTTTGCAGCAAATATGAGTAATTGTGTTGGTATTGGTGAAAAATGGTTGTTTTGAATTTAAACATTTTATTAAAGGAAACAACTTTTGATCTATGTACCATAGACATAGAAAACCAAAATTAGGGCCCTAGAACATAATAGAGACTTGCTTGCCACTAATATGCCATTTAGCCAACAGTTGGGTTTTCTATTTCTTACTTTGTACAGAACTTTTTCATCTTTTGTATCAATGGGGCTAAAATCAAAGATTTTGTTAGCACACGCATTGATGAAAATTGTACTTTTACATGTTTCCTTGACATATTTTGCTCAAGGACATGCATGGATACATACGGTTTAACATTTTTGCTAGGTGGAGACTTCCTTTAGACGATAAATACCATAAAAGCGCAAAGAGTCATCACTCATTTGAGGACTGCGCAGGCTTATCTGGAACGGCACATAAAGCACATGCATTAACCCTTTGAGCGCTGGAACCGGATTTTGAAGGCTTTTGCAAACAGTTTGGATCCAGATGAGACGCCACAGAATGTGGCGTCTCATCAGGATCCAAACTGTTTGCTATTCTGATAGTATTCTTTGAAAAAAAATCGAAGAAAATGCTAATTTTAGAAATTTGGCAGACAACATTTTAGCAGACGACAAATTTCCCAGCATGCAAAGGGTTATGCCCAGAATGTGGCTCAAATGTTCTCCTGTGTTTTTATCAATTAATTTTCAAGCTGCAGAGATTCCAACTTTTATGGCTTGAATGTGGAACAGAAACATCAGTAGTAAAGCAGAGAAAGTAGGTTCCACTATATAACTTTAATATCATCCTGGAAAGCCAGAGAAACTGTAAGCAAGCTTGTGGAAGCCCTGGTATTGATTCTTTCAGAGGAAAAATTGAATGTTGTCACATCCAGGAAATCTGTAGCGAGGTTCGGAGGCCTAAAGAATCTTGCAGGATCATAGAATCTCAGCAGTAAAATCAGAAATCATTGCTGGGGAGTATTACGTTCTCCAAGTGAATTTGAAGATAGCGGTGATTTTGGATTTCAATCTTGATAGGGAATCGAGACTGAGTTGGAAATACCCGTGGTGTTGGGTGGTCTTGCCGTCTTAGTGGTGGACTGGTGGTCAACGAACGTTTGTTTCTTGCGTCAAGAACTTGAATGACTCAGTCTATGTATTGTGTTAGGACTAGTACAATACTTTGTGCACCGGTTTTGGATAATTACTACGGTTAGGAGCAAAACAGGTAAATTAAAAAATACAGTTGTGAAGGTGGGTGTATGCCTTTTTTATTTGACAATTAAAAAATTAATCTATTGTTTTCTGATCTATTGTGCTTTTGATGGCTGTTTTACAGTTGTTTCATCTCAGATGCGGATATTTTCACTATTTATTATATACTTTTTTCCTGAAATGTTCCTGAATATTATGACATAAAAATACCTTGAAACAACAAGTAAATAGTACAGTACAGTTTAATAATCCAAGTAGATGCTGCTGTTTCTGTTGTAAATGTTGATCATCATTATGATTTTGATGCTGGTGATGATGTTTTTACAATTTATTGTGAATTCAAATGTAATAAATCATGCAGTAACAATTTCTATAATGGTTATTTAACCATGTTTCATTTGATAATGACCATGAGTATGTCTTTGGTTGAACCATTTATTTGGTCTCTTTTTCCAGTAAGGGAAGTAAGTCTCAACTGACAATTTTGTTGGCAGATTTATTACATAATCACGTGCAAATGCTTCAGACTTGATTGTTTGAGATATAATCAAGTGTTTTAATCAGGGTTTGTCATGGCAAAATGAAGTTAAAACAAGCCATTGTACAAATACATGTTTGACGTGATATTGATTGACTCAATAGCCATCAGCTAAAGGTGGTAACAGTGTCACAATTTTCAGGGAGAAAGTTCATAACTTCATTCGTCACGTCACAGTTTATATACTCTACTTTTTATTTACACACTAAGATAATAAATATATACACCAATTAAATAAATTAATAACTAATTCAAACGTCTTGTAGCATTACATGTCTACGCTCAACTCCACTCTCTCTTAGATTTTCCCTGTTCCCGGCTTTTATTCAAATCTGCCTATATTACGCTCCCATATTTGGATGAGGTGATTGTGTGGATTGACCCTGATAGGCCCCTTACATTAAACTAATATTTATAATGGCAAGTTACTGTTGAAATATCTGACAAACTGACTCTTCAGAGCAACAGAACAGACCAGTCTTCACAAATTTATAATATGAAACCATGACAACACAGTATCCTGTTCTGATAAAAGATGTCCACCATGCCCTGATGGCATCAAACAAAGCGGTCTCAATTAAGTTTGTTTACTAAAAATTACAACAAAAGTCAATGATTCTTGGTGTTGTATAGAGTGTTATTACAACAACAGTCAATGATTCTTGGTATTGTATAGGGTGTTATTACAACAACAGTCAATGATTATTGGTGTTGTATAGGGTGTTATTAAAACAACAGTCAATGATTCTTGGTGTTGTATAGGGTGTTATTACAACAACAGTCAATGATTCTGGGTGTTGTATAGAGTGTTATTTTAATTGAGCCGCCCTCTGGGTAAACAGGGCTTAATGGTACAGTCAATGATTCCTGGTGTTGTATAGGGTGTTACTTTAATTGAGCCTCCCTCTGAGTAAACAGGGCTTAATGGTACAGTCAATGATTCTTGGTGTTGTATAGGGTGTTACTTTAATTGAGCCTCCCTCTGGGTAAACAGGGCTTAATGGTACAGTCAATGATTCTTGGTGTTGTATAGGGTGTTACTTTAATTGAGCCTCCCTCTGAGTAAACAGGGCTTAATGGTACAGTCAATGATTCTTGGTGTTGTATAGGGTGTTACTTTAATTGAGCCTCCCTCTGGGTAAACAGGGCTTAATGGTACAGTCAATGATTCTTGGTGTTGTATAGGGTGTTACTTTAATTGAGCCTCCCTCTGGGTAAACAGGGCTTAATGGTACAGTCAATGATTCCTGGTGTTGTATAGGGTGTTACTTTAATTGAGCCTCCCTCTGAGTAAACAGGGCTTAATGGTACTGTCTGCACAGGCTCATCAGAGACGACACTTGTCGCTTAGACTGAATTTTAGTTTAGAAGAGACTACCTTTAAACCAAACATTATATAAAAGCGTAAAGTGTTGTACATGATAAGCCTGTGCAAATTGCACAGGCTAATCTGGGATTACACTTTATGTAAATGCATTAAGCCCTGTTTTAACAGAGCGCGGCTCAATTATTTAGAATCAAACTATACTGCAGTCCCTATAATGGTTGGTTGTTGATCTGCAATTTTCTTGCCCATCCTTAACGTCTTCAGTTTTTGCTCACTTAACATTTAAATTCTCATAATTCATAATACTGTGTGGGGTATTAATCTCTTCAATGTAGATTTTTATGCCCCCGGTAGGGTGGCATATAGTGATCGCACTGTCCGTCTGTCCGTCCGTCCATCTGTCCCTCTGAAATTCCGTCACACTTTGCGTTTAGGTTTTGCCTTTAGGTTTTGAAAAATGTGGAAAAAGGGGGCATATGTAATCCTATGGTGACAAGCCTTGTTCAATCTATTTTCCATCACATACAACCAGATATATAGCCAACGCAATCCAATCGCTAGATCCACAATATTAAGGATCTTCAGTTTATAATAAATGACTTAAATTTTTTTCTAGCTTTCACCCCTGACATTAAATCATTACAATTTCATGATGATTTGTCTCTGTTGCAAGCTCAATAAATTGTTTTGCGGTTATTAATATCCAATGAAGTGACATATGCCTGACATTTAACTGTGTTTATGGAGATGGAACATTTTAATTATTAATTATTAACAATTGATGTTTCAATGGAGCTCATATTTATATTTAGGAATAGCCCATTATTCTTAGGATTTATTCTACCTTGAGTAGCTATTAATTCCTCATACTTAATTCAAGAAGAATTCAAGGTGTTTTATTAACTAACTGCTAATTATTAAACGGTCTTATTGTTCGTAGATCAGAAAACTGACATCACTTGAATTTTTTTTCATAGATTCAAAAAAGGATATAAGTATACACTATATTTAGAAAAAAACGAAATACCACTCCTGAATAGTTTGTATGCCCCCTTCTTCAAAGAAGAGGGGGTATATTGTTTTTGGCTTGTCTGTCTGTGATTCTGTCTGTCTGTCTGTCTGTTGGTCATAACTTTTGCAATATTGCACATAGCAACTTCATATTTGGCCTGCATGTGCATCTCATGGAGCTGCACATTTTGAGTGGTGAAAGGTCAAGGTCAATGTCATCCTTCAAGGTCAAAGGTCAAAAAACACAATCCAAGGGAAGTAATAAGCTTTAAAGGGAGATAATTTCTATACCTGCCAAATGATAAAAAGAAATTTTATTTCAAAGAGGCGCAGTAGGGGGCATTGTGTTTCTGACAAACACATCTCTTGTTTTTTTTTTTAATATTGGTTTGTTTATGGATAATCTTTGATCAAAACCAGTAAATAAAAGCTTTTCAGCGATAATTAAAAAAATATGTCTGTTACTAATAAAACGGTTATTATTTTATCTATTTCAATTGATAATTATCCTTTCACAAAACAATACTGAATTTTTAATATTTGTGTCATTTGTGCATGTTTGTTGTTTTACCAATCATTGAATAAGTCCCTTTAAGTGTTTGAAAGTGTCTTGTTTATACACCGAACTGTCTGGCCTTGAGTTGACAGCCAGGCAGCACATGTCATGCGATGCACATAAATTATTTAACAAAAATATGATGCACATAAACCATACAACACAATTTTATGTTCATCACCATGGGTTTCTTCTAATTGTTACAACACATTTAAGGTGCATATGGATTGTATTTTCCATAAACAAGTCATATTATTATTATTATTGGGTATTTGTTTCGTAATAATATATGGACGGAGTCATGGTATAGGAGAATGCATGCAGAAAATGAGCTAATTTTTGTTAAATAAAGAAATTTTAAATAAGGGTAAGAAAAAATGCTTCAACATAATTGTGCTGAGTTCTAGTTAACACTGTTCAAAATAAAAAACGTTAGGCCATAGAAAATAAATAACCAGATTCTCATCCAAATTTTGGGGAAAATTGGGGCGGGTGGGTGGGTTTTATTTTTTATTATTTATTTTTCATTTTATGTGTCAGACCTTTATATACGTAATGAAATGTTCACGAATTTGTTGGTTTATATGCATAACGCCTATATGTATGTATGTATGTAAACTTATATAGAATTAAAGAAATACATAATAAAAAGTCATTATCAAAATTTTACAATTGTGTTTTATTTTAGCCTTTTAATATCAATAATTTAAACATATTCTGACATTCAATAAAACATTGACTAGACCAGAGACTAGACAAAGTATTAAAGAAAATACAAATCCGTGTTACAGAACCCTTTACATTATGTTTTTCAGTATGACTAGATATTATTGATTAAAACATCGGGTGACACCTGTGTCAATCCTAATCTCATTTCGGCCGACGAAGGCTCAGACGATTTTTAGGTGGTCAACTTTCAACGATGGGGCTTGATCATACGAACCACAAATGAACTCATCTGTACGGTACAGGTCCGCGAGAGTTAAAGTTTCTGCACATTTTGACACCCCGTACCCATCTTTTACGGTTGTAATGCCATTTCTTCACCTCAAAATAAGAAAAAATGTGTTGTTGTTTTCGCTCGATCACTTAAATTTCAGACGACGCTCGTGCGCAGTTAAAAATCAATAAGCGTCTCAAAGACCTTGAGTTGCCGATTCGCACTCCGCTATTTTCGTACTCATTTAGTCGTTTCGTCCTCAGTATTTTGCGGTTCGATTTTTTTTTCAAAATAAGAAATGTTCGGGCGGGACGATTTTCGATGGGCGGCGGGGATGAGAATCTAGGAATTTTCTATTGCCTTATATATACAATGTCAAAATTTGTGTTGGGGAAACTCAATTTCAGCAAATTTTTCACAAATTGCCAACAAAATCATTCATTGCTTAGGATTTCTCATGCTACCTGACACAGTTATCAATAGATTTCAGCCATGGTGTGTGTGTGCCTGTGTGTGAATGTTCATAGAAAGTTTAAACCTATTTATTTTAGCTCGATTGTGAAAGCCTAAGGCTTATTTGAAAAGCTCTCAAGTCCATTTCATAGGACTTAGGAACCAGTACTTGGTGTCTTTTGGAGAGATCTAAAGAACGCTCCCACAGTAGGGATCGAACCCATGAACTCCCAGTCGCTAGAAGGACACCATATCCACTAAGCCACAGCGAGTAAATAGTTACTTTAAAGTAGAATTTACTACAGCACATTTACTGCAATTTTTTTTCAAAAACTTGGTCACCCTTCATTCCGGGCTATCATTTATTGTAGTAATCTCCCAAAGAAAAGTGCCAAATTGTACAATTAAAAAGAAAAATAATGTTATGCTGGTTTGTTAAATCTAATGACATGTATATTTAATCAGGCATCAGTCTTTTAATTAATTCTTTAAAAATAATAATTTTAATTTTGAGAATATAATTACTCATGAGTCGTTTATATGCCTCTTTAAGGCACATGCTTTCATTATTTATCTCGTGTCACAGTTTATTCTGGGCAGTGTCTAATTGTAATGTCAAGCAGAGTCTTATGTCTTTAATCATTTTGTGACTGTTAGATGTTAACCCTTTGCATGCTGGGAAATTTGTCGTCTGCTAAAATGTTGTCTGCTAAATTTCTAAAATAAGCATTTTCTTCGATTTTTTTTCAAAGAATACTTTCAGAATAGCAAACAGTTTGAATCCTGATGAGACGTCACGTTTTGTGGCGTCTCATCTGGATCCAAACTGTTTGCAAAGGCCTTTAAAATTCGGTTCCAGCGCTTAAAGGGTTAAAGAAATGTATGCACACGTTAGTGGTTACTACGTCACTCTGCAATGGAAAACCCACCTGCTTGATTTATCTAACAGACACATCTTATTCCAAACACATGTATGTTATTGCAAACACGTTACAATTATTCTGGAAAGTCGAGGCTTATATGAAACACATTAATTAGTATCCAAAAGATATGTTTAATGATATGTCCCATAAATTTCACCATGGTAGTTCGGATTTGTTTTATAATGAAAATATGATGCTATGATCAAATATGTGGTCTATTAATGATTTGTAATTATGTATACCTAGTTATGAAATAATTACGTGTAAGTTTACAACACATGTAACAGTTATTTATCATTCAAACATGAGACATTGGATGCCCATACATTTATAAGACATATAGCTGATAATTATGGAATCTAATATAATCGAATGTTCAGATTCAATGGTGTCCATTAAAGACACCTTTTGGGCATAAACCAGATGCAATGATGTTAATTTAGAAAACCTTTGGGCAGGATTTTTTTACTGGACAAAATAGTGTTAATTTAGGACACCTTTGGGCAAGAAACTCACATGTTTACAATATAAGTGACCATTGAAGACACCTTTTAGACAAAAAACTTTTGTTTTAATGCACACCTTCCATCAGATTCAAGAGGATAATTAATCATGCTTGGGATTCTTCACAAGTTCTAATTTGTTGCTTCTTGATTTTCGATATTTAATTAGATAAGCCTCTGTTTAGCCTCATAGGTCGTTTATCTAGTTTCTGTCTTTGTGTTGGTATCTTTAATATTGTTGTTCTTTTGGCGGGCAGCAGGCGGGCGGCGGCGGCGGCCACAGCAGTGTCCGCTCTCTAATTCAAATAGTTTTTATCTGATCTTCACCAAACTTGGTCAGAAGTTGTATTTAGACAATATCTAGGTCGAGTTCTAATATGGGTCATGCCGGATCAAAAACTAGGTCACGGGGTCACTTAGTGCATTTGAAGGATAACGGGCGTATCTTGTGACAATTGGCACTCTTGTTCTCATTACTTTTGCATTCAAGCTGGTTTAAATATTGGTATTCATGTCTGAAATGTATGTAACAAATATTGGTTTATATTATATCAAGAGAGCATGTATTTAATTATTGTTTTGTTGTAGATTTTGTTTTCATTGTTGTAACAAATTAAGAAAGCTTTGTGATGTTTGTTTATACATTACAAGTAATTTTAAACGGGTTATCAAGATGGCGACGTCCGTGCCTAAACAGGTGTTTTTCGCCATTTTATACCCTTCACACCGCTCGAAACCAGTAAAATTCAATTCAACCACTCAATGATGTGTCGCTAACGTCACGAAACAAGGTGCAATATTTGACTGGTTCTAAGAATCGCGCAAACATGAAACAAGGTGCAATATTTCACTGGTTCTAAGAATCGCGCTTGGAGTTTGTTATGTCACCAGCAAAAACAGCAGTTCGACTGGCTGGTAAAATTTATTTTGAAGTTAAGTAATCTATCGAATTTAAATGAACATAAACTAGTATTTTTGTTTTAACATATTGCTAGTTTCCTGTTAATTTTTAATCAAAGTTTTACATAGTGTTGTTTTTTTGTTGGACACGAGGTCCGACAATATCGGAAATATTATCGGACCTCATCAAATTTTATCGGATTTGTCCGAGGGGTGACGTCTTTCGCATGGGTTGATGTATTACCAAACACTTCTTAAATGTTTAACATAATGTTGAGCATACCAAATTATAATTTACTAACCTTATTAATTAAGAAAACAAGTATGACACAATTCAGCACCTTAAAATGTCAGCAGTTCAAAATTATAAATGCATAAGCGTGACACTGTATTTGGCAATTTTTGTTTAAACATTGTTTAAAAATGGAAAATAATCACGTTTAAAATGTCAATTTTATTGGAAAAAGACACGACACCATACAATTAAATGACACCACATCAAGGTTAATATGATAATAGAAAGTTAAATATATATATTTAGAAAATGTTTACTTATGCATGCAGGTTGGAAATACCTGCACCACCACTTTATACTTCCTCATTAATTTGTCAGGAAAATTAATAAACAACAACAACAACCAATGAACAACACATGTCATCAACACTTGTACATATTTATTTTGAACATTTTACTATACTTATCCCAAGCAGTGCAAATTATATATTCTTGCAACTCAGATTAATCTTACGTGATGTGAATAAAACATTTAGTTATATTTACTTACAAGACTTCTTTTACTAAGTTTATTTGGCTTTATTGAAAGACGTTAAACATAATAGATCGGACAGCATGTACTGGAGAAATTTATCAAAGGCTCAAATATTGAACAGTTGCAATAAAACGAAACTACAATTAAAATATATGTCAACATGTATAGTAAGTTTTTCAATATAATTTCATAATTTATTGAACACTGTCACACATCGACCTGGTAAATTGGAGCTTAGTAATTGCTTTTTATAAAATGATCATGAAGTCAAAATAAAAAAGATATTTCATTTTCTGAATGAATACAACATCCTGTTTATGACACACAATGAGTAGTGTTCATTATTAACTAGACATCTTTAGTATATCATAACATGTTGAAGCTAAGATTAAAGGCTTATGATCTAATGCATTTAAATTAGGCAAACAAACATTAAATAAAGGGTCAAGGTTTGAAAAAAAAATTGGGGCAAAAATATTAGCATGTAGCAATGAACAAAGTAGTGAAAGTAAGCGCTTCAAATTTTATTGTCACTCAACCAAAATTAATTTTAACATTTAAGTTTGTAGTAAATTTACGGTAAATTTGCTTATTTGTACATCTATCACATCATCTATACTCAGTCACAGATGTTTGCACTTGTAAAATGTTTCTCAACTAAATTACATCCATTAGTACTTCATAATGCTTTTTTTTTTTTTCTTTTTTTTTTTTTTTGAAAAGAGACATTATTTACCTTGTCCATAGGTATGTGCAGGTTAAGGCCATCCTTCTTCATACCGTACAAAAGATTATGTGTTAGTAGCACAAATATGAGTTAATATTTTCAGAGAGACATACAAACACATTATGTTAACTATGTACATGTAGACATTCTAAAAATCATTATACCACAAGAATTCATTGTACATGTATTATAATAAAGATATATGCACAAATAATAAATATCACTTTTAAACTAGCTTGTAGGTTAATAAAGATTGAATAACATTTCTATTGTACTTCATAAGACTGAAGCCTGTCTATGGCATCTATTTTCCAGCGCCAAATCTCCGAACTATCCTCTTTGATAGCTCCACCCCTGAGGCTACACTAAGACGCCAACTAATTCAATAAGTAAGAATTTCTTCGCAGTGTTGGACATCAAGCACTGAATTGGAAAACTCCCATCATTCTGACATCCTCCGAATGCATGATTGTTGAAATCGTTAGATTGCATTGTCCTCATAGAATGTAACAAGATTTTCTGGGGGAAAAGGGAAGAAATTTCGGTAAGCAATTTGATTTATTAACTTTAAGTTTCTCCCAATAAAATAAACATAGATAAACAATTCGGCAGATATCTGGAATTCTTTATATAAAATGCCCCATAAAACAATGACTAATACGTGAGAATGCGTTTCGCATGTTATAAACATTTTAGCCCTGAGAAGCAGTTAAGACTAAGGCCAAAAAAAAAATAGTCTTGGTTCAGGAAACATGGCCAGAAAAATGTGAGAGGGTAGGTAGGTTTTTTTTTTTTTTTTTTTTTTTTTTTNAGTCGACTGATTTCAGGGTGAAAAAGGGTCAGTTAATGCACCCATGATTGTTTAAACACTGACCAAATGATTTGCATTGCACATTTGGTATTTAGTCGTTGTATATCATTCAATATTCCTAGGTCTTTATGCACCTTTTCAGGGCTAGCGCTTGCCCAAAATTTCTTTGAGCCAACCATTTTTTTTTTGTTGGCGCGCGAAAACTGGTTATCAAATAGTGTTATATACACAAGTCTTTCTTCTGGTACATTTTTTGATAAAAGGGCAATGGGTTTGAGCGCATCGCAGAGGAAGTGAGCAGTGTACATCAATTTGAATGTTGCTATTGGTTTGTACAGGCTAAGGGCGTCACATTACATGTACATTGATTTTGATTCTTTATCAAAGCGAAGCCAATTGTTATCAAGTTTCCATGACTCTTGGAATGCTCTTGTGTTTGAATTTTTTTGTTTGTTTGTTATGACTCTTTTTTGTTCAAAGGACGCTTTAAGGTTAAAGACGCCATGTTAGCGACTGTAGAGACAAAGTGGTTACTTCCATTTTTATAATAGACTGTATGAATTACTCTTCCTATGTGTTAAAAAATTGAAACTTTAATTAAACTTTAATTACAATTAAACCGTGCGTTTTTTTCACGATTTCCTTTGATTAAAATACGCCGCTGTCAGTTAGCATAGTGTGTGAGTAAAACAAACAAATTAATTAATTATTACCTTTTCATTTCGATCGAACATCGGCAGAAAGTAGTAACATCATCGACATAGAACTAATTATTTAATAATCACTCTTTAATTCATATCAATAGTCAGCTTGGAAATAATTAATTTATTGTCACGCTTCTTTTCATTTTTAATCTTTAATAATACAACATTTGCGACCGGCCGCGTTTTTGTTTGCAGACGACAATATTAGCTGTGTATTCAAAGTATACAGTGTCTGCGCATGAATGACCGAATATTACTCCATAGCTCCACCCATTTTTACATTTCATTCAACAACGTCATTTCATGTGTAAGCGAGCTCAATGTTGATTGGCCAGCTACCATGCGCACTTCAATAACAATAAGGTCAAGCGTTGTCTCGTATACAGGTGCAGACCGGTTTTCGTTCACTGTTGAAATTGCGAACACTTTCATTGAAACAAAGAGAAAAATATAGAAAACCAATCCGTGTTGAAATGGCGGCTGTTTTCAATGAAATTTAACAAGATTTTAGCATTTTCGCCATCAGATTTTTTTCCACGGACCAAAAAAATCGTTAGGGTCGGGGGCAAAAAATTGGGTCGGTCGGGTTCCCTGAACCAAGACTATTTTTTTTTTTGGCCTAATGTGTCTTGGTGCTGCATAAACAATTTCAAACAAAAATGAAAAAAATCTGTGATCTTCCTTTACACTGTCTATACTTTGTCCAGCATGGATTTGTTTTCAAGTTACTTGACAAAAAGATCAAGTATTTAATTTGAAAAAGAATGGAGCATGCAAGAATCAGATGTCTAGTTTTCAAATTTAAGGTCACTAAATATTAACCATTTGAGCACTGGAACCGAATTTTGAAGGCCTTTGCAAACAGTTTGGATCCAGATGAGACGCCACAGAACGTGGCGTCTCATCAGGATCCAAACTGTTTGCTATTCGGATAGTATTCTTTGAAAAAAAGTGAAGAAAGTGATGATTTTAGAAATTCAGCAGACAACATTTTAGCAGACGACAAATTTCCCAGCATGCAAAGGGTTAAGGTCAAATGACAAAAATACATGCAATAAATTAATCCTCAACCCAGTACAGAGTATAACATGGCAGAAGTGATAAGCAGAACAAGATAGAGTGTCCAGCTCAAATACCAGGTCCTATGTCCAAGGTCAAGGTCAAAGTAGAAGGTCCTGCTCAACCAACAGGTCCTTAGTCCTAGGTAACGGTCAAAGTTGAAGGTAAAAGGTCAAATTAAAGTACTGTATCCTTTACACAGGATGTCTTACACAATTATAAGGACCCTAGGTCAAAGATCAAATCACAGTTCACTGTATGGGTGGGCCTGGCTAGTTCATATGGTAAAGTGCAGGACTTATTTCGGGAATGGTGAGTTTAAATCCAAGTATGGACACATTAATTGTGTGGTTATTGGTGATTGTTGATAAAACAAGTTCTTCAGGCATTCACCCCCTACCTCTGATCTTTGCCAAGATATGGTCCAGATGAACAACAAAATTTCATCAAGGTTGAGTCAAAAATGTGTCTTCTGCAATGGTAGCAATATTTTTCTAAGATTTGACCGGGTGAACTAGTTTTTTGACTGCATGTGGTCCTGATTCAAACTAAGCCTAGATATTGCGATGATAATATTTAGGCCAAGTTGAATTAAGATTGGGTCATAAATGTGGCCTGACTTTAGAGCAGACAGGGTAGACTAAGCTCCTGACCAGACTGGTCTAGAATACGCTGGTCAGATATGGCATAAGACCCAGTTTCGCATGATGCGGCTCATGTGAGATATGACTCATGACTTCAGCATGCTGTCTCATTGGCTTATGGTCCAGCAGATACCAAAGTGGACACAGATGGACAGATAGAAGGACGAACCTTCAGGGGATTAATTAAAATTGCAAATCATTAAATTCAAGTTCTTCTAAGCTGTTGATGAAACACATGGTGCTATGGTCATTTCCCCCATTAATTGATCACCTGTTAGATCAGAAATCAGCACTATTTCTTGAGCACAGCAGGTACATTATTATCTTCTCCATCACACTTTCTACCCCATTTATTTTGCCCCTGGGCTGATCTCCTGCTGATCTGTACCTACATCAATATCAATATCTTACAGCAACCCATTGACAGATCTGACATAAAGACCTCATAAACTGTCAGTTGAAAGGAGATGATGGTAGTGATTTGGGGTACTGGATACATATTCAGGGTGTACCTGGTAATTTAGACTTGTCTTCGGGCTAGAGAGTGATATTGTACTTTCAGCTGGCCAATGACCTTTGGTCCAAAATGAGCACACCTGTCACATGGGACTGTCAGCTTACTTTTAAGTTCTTTGTGATTTGTAATGTTAATTGTGTTTTTGATGTTTTTGTTTTTATGCTCCCCAAAAAAAATTGGGGGGGAGCATATAGTCGCCGCTTCGTCTGTCCGTGTGTCCGTGTGTGTGTGTGTGTGTCCGTCCGGAAATTTGTCCGGGCTTTTTCTCAGCAACTAATGACCGGAATTCAATGAAACTTTATGGGAAGCTTTGCTACCAAGAGGAGATGTGCATATTATCAGCAGGTTCTGGTCAGATGATTTTTTCACAGAGTTATAGCCCTTTGAAATTTTCCTTTAACTGTACATATATTGCAATTCTTGTCCGGGCTATTTCTCATAAAGTTTCATTGAATCATTCATGAATTCATGAACTTCAACTCGCAGGGGTTGTTCTTACCCACAATGAGGTAATGACAACAAAGTCCCTGGCATTTAAACATTAAAGGATTAATTATAATGCAATTAAACAGACTGTTTGATTAGATCCTTGTCAAATTCCAAACAGTTCTTTGTACAAAGGTCCTCAGAAAGCTGACACAAATAATTGTGATAGTGTATTAGATGAAAAATAGTATAATAATAGTATAACAATAGTATAATTATATTATAATAATAGTATAATAATAGTATAATAATCCCTTTACAAGCATATGAGCCTTCATCTTGGAACATTTGGCATAATGCATGTGCGTAAAATGTTTTCTGTGCCTAACATGTTTTCCTTTTTAATTGTATATTTTGTTTAAAGGAAGTCTCTTCTTAGCGAAAATCCAGTTAAGGCGGGAAGTCCCTGATTAGCCTGTGCGGACGACACTTTACACACATGCTTTAAAACCCAATTTCCAAGAGGGAGGCTCATACTAATACATTCGGAACATTTTTAAAGCTTTAAATAATACTTGAGCATTTGATTTTCATTATTCCTACTTTGAACAAGATTGTCTTAATATTGATAAGTGCTTTGCATTAAATTAAGTTAGTAGACAGGAAATTACAAATTTAAAAGTACATAAAAATCACTTGAAAACATCATGAAATCCAGTGCATATATTCAAGTTCATAATGTACTTTTCATCTACCGCAGAGTTTTACCTGAAATGATACATTTTATCTTTCTGCAAAATAGATCAGGCAAAACTGCTGAAAATTGTCTTACATTGAAAGCTTTACATAATAACTGTTTTTTAGATGTAAACAAAATACTAAATTACAGAATGTAGTGCATTCTCTTCATTTTTTCTTGTAAACCATGTATATCGCGAAGGTTATGATTCCTTTGATGTATTTTGTCTCATTCTTCTTTTTGACATATACCTGTTCTTAATTGAAAATCCAAATGTAGGATGATGAGATGTTAGAATCTGTCAGAGATAACATGTGTTAACTTAATAGTTGGAGATAGGTGTAAATGTGATGATTTGTTTTACCCCAAGACTGGCCTAGTTTTTCTGCAATTTAAATTCTATGTACTTTTTCAAATTGCCTGTTGAGAAGTATCTTATTTTTATGCCCCCGGTAGGGTGGCATATAGTGATCGCACTGTCCATCTGTCTGTCCGTCTGTCTGTCTTTCTGAAATTCCGTCACACTTGCGTTTAGGTTTCGAAAAATGGTCATAACTTTTGCAATATTGATCATAGCAACTTGATATTTGGCATGCATGTGTATCTCATGCAGCTGCACATTTTTAGTGGTGAAAGGTCAAGGTCAAGGTCATCCTTCAAGGTCAAAGGTAAAAAAAATAAAAAAAATAAAAAAAAATCAAAGCAACGCAGTAAGGGGGCATTGTGTTTCTGACAAACACATCTCTTGTTTCCTATTGTTTATAAGAGGAAGTACCCTAAAATGTACCCCAGACTGCATGTTATTTTATTTAACCATGGTCAACCATGGTACGTCATGTTCTGAGACCTTGATTAGTCAACCATGGACTCTCCTTGACCCCATGTTACTAAACTGCTTATGCAATTCTTAGACATACACAGGCTGTTTTCGAAGAAAACCCGAGGTATTGTCATAGCCAGCTTGTCTGCCGTCCGCGTCGTTCAAAAAACCTTTACATTGGCTCTAAAATCAAAGTGCTTCCACCTACAACTTTGAAACTTCATTTGTAGATGCACCTTGATGAGTTCTACACGCCACACCCATTTTTGGGTCACTAGGTCAAAGGTCAAGGTCACTGTGAACTCTAATTTATTCAAAACTGCACCCACAGCCGAGCGTTGGCACCCGCTATGCAGTGCTCTTGTTAATTAATTCTGCTACTTGCTGTCCTGATAGCACAGTAGTTGGTATAACGCTTCTCACCTATGCGACCTAGTTTTGATACCAATACGTGATGCATGTGACTTTGGTTGGTGGTCGCCATACAGGCAGGTGGGGTTTCCTCCGGGTTCAATGGTCTACAATGTGTGGTAATTTACACAACTGTCAACCATATGATTATTTAAACCACTGCCAACCATATGGTAATTAACACCATTGTCAACCATATGGTAATTTACATCAATGTCAACCATATGGTTATTAACATGGCTGTCAACCCTATGGTAATTTACACCACTGTCAACCATATGGTAATTTACATCACTGTCAACCCAATGGCTATTGACACCACTGTCAACCATATGGTTATTGACACCACTGTCAACCATATGGTTATTTACACCACTGTCAACCATATGGTTATTTACACCACTGTCAACCATATGGTTACTTAAACCACTGTCAACTATATGGTTATTAACACAACTGTCAACCGTATGGTTATTAACACCACTGTCAACCATTAGGTTATTTACACCACTGTCAACCATAAGATTATTTACACCACTGTCAACCATATGGTTATTTACACCACTATAAACCATATGGCTTTTGACACCACTGTCAACCATATAGTTATTGACACCACTGTCAACCATATGGTTATTTACACCACTGTCAACCATATGGTTATTTACACTTCTGTCAACCATATGGTTATTTACACCACTGTCAACCATATGGTTTGTAACATCACTGTAAACCATATGGTTATTTACACCACTGTCAGCCATATGGTTGTTTACACCACTGTTAACCATATGGTTAGTAACATTACTGTAAACAATATGGTTATTTACACCACTGTCAGCCATATGGTTATTTACACCACTGTCAGCCATATGGTTGATTAAACCACTGTCAACCATATGGTTATTTACACCACTGTCAACCATATTATGGTCATTTACACCACTGTCAACCATATGGTCATTTACACCACTGTCAACCTTATGGTTATTTACTTCGCTGACAACCATATGGTTATTTACACCACTGTTAACCGAATGATTATTTACACCGTTGTCAACCATATGGTTATTTACACCGCTGTCAAGCATATGGTTTTTTACACCACTGTCAACCATATGGTTATTTACACCACTGTACATGTATGCCATATGGTTATTTACACCGCTGTCAACCATAGGGATATTTACACAACTGTCAACCATATGGTTATTTACACCGCTGTCAACCATATGGTTATTTACACCACTGTCAACCATATGGTTATTTACAAGACTGTCAACCATATGGTTAGTAACATCACTGCCAACCATTAGGTTATTTACACCACTGGTCAACTGAAGACTTATCTTTGTACCTTTTACGGTTATAAAACCATTGCCCGCAATAATTTCCATTGAATTGTTTATTATAACAAGACCGTTGTGTTAAGCAGTCATTCAATGGCTACTACATTGTTGATGTTGTAAAAATCAATGACATAAAATTTAATTTAAATTTTTAGCTCAGCTGTTTTGGAAGAAAACCCAAGGTATTGTCATAGCCAGCTCGTCCCCTGTCTGCGGCGTCCGAAAACTTTAACCAGGGGTTTTTCTGCCTATTTTGGGAAAAGGAGTCTGACCAAATTTGGAATTTTTTATCGACAAAATTGTCCATTTTGGGAATTTTTGCTTCGATGAAACAGCTCATTTTGGGNAAGGTCAAGGTCAAGGTCATCCTTCAAGGTCGAAGGTAAAAAAAATAAAATCCAAGCACCCACAGCCAAGCGTTGGCACCCGCTATGCGTCGCTGTTGTTTAATTACTGCATTAGCAAAAATGTTTTATTTGAGGGCATACTTAGATTTAAGTGATTATTGATACTGAATAAAATTTTAAGAACATAATATTATAGGTCATGAACACAATTTACAAAATCATCTGTCAGTATTTTCTGCGCACATTAAAATCATTATTTAAATTTGTCTTTCTTGATATATTGTAAGTTGCATTGGACAGAGGCATAAAAATGTGCTTCTTATTGGCAATCTGCATAAATCATGACTTTGAAAAACTAAGGGCAGTTGGTTACCTTTGAACTTGCAAGCCTCTCACCTGTTTAAAATCTGTGGATTGTTTTCCTCTTTTTGATTATGGGGATGTTGATTACCTGATTATTTCTTTCTGGTGATAATTCTTTTTTTGAGCTTAGAATCCCGCTTGACCGAGCATTTCTCACGCTTTTACGGATTTTTGAAACCATAGTAATGACTCAATCTTGATTAAACTTGATTAAAATGTTTATCTTGAGGCAAAAATGTTTATTGTGAACATGTCTTAGGCTAAGTTTGAATCTGGATGACGTGCGTTCAAAAACTAGGTAAACAGATCGAGTTTTAGAAAAAATATCTTGCGTTTGTTCGCAAATAGGAGAAGTGACTTTTTCCTACAATGTGACCCTTAAGGTCGACCCCAGGTGTGTCATTCATCAATACAATAAATTTTATGCAATATACTAAAACATGCTATCTTATTCACCAATCCTATGACATTTAATGCCTGATACACTGTAACTTCATATGTCTTTCACCTTAATATGTATAGACTGTCATGAGATTGCAGGTTAGCCAAGCTACCTGTGAATTTTCAAAGATGTAACAATATACAAGGTGTTGAATGTCTTAACAGCGTGTTGTGTCTGCAGTCTATCAGAGGAGAATAATTAATACTCTCAGAAATATAATATATTGTCAGGGCTTTTTCTCATCATTTTGAGAATATTAACAATATCCATGAAATTGTGAATTTAAGAGTCAATATACTCTCAATTTTGAAAACAATTTTTTAGTATGTTAAATTTGAATTATTTACCATGGTGATAAAACTTGCACATAACATTAATTTCCAAACATAAACATCTCAACATATCAGTAAATGGATAGTCCAACTTCAAAACTATTTATTTCTAGACTTTTCATCTGTATTACTTAAACATCAAGAAGTCAAACAATCATTTGGGAATTTTCGGACTTAAAGAGACGGGAAAAGGATACTTTCGGGGGTAATGACCAAATATCGGCTATAAAATCAGCCCAAAACAGCCCTTATTGTGCAAGGAAAAATTAGTTGCTTTAGTTTCATATCAATAGTTTCTTCTTAATGACCTTCACTATTAATTGGACTTGTTCACCCATTTTGGGATGTTTTGAAGTTTGTCTTTAAATGCTTTAAATGGATCAATGTAAACATGGTAACTAAAGAGCTCCAGTATAAAACAAGAATAAAGTTAAAGAAAGAAAAAAAGTAAAACACACCTTGGTTAAAACCACTGTCCCTTGGAGTAAAAGTCTAGCGCTGAAACCACTCTGCCATCCTTGCTGCTATAGTGCACACTATAATATTATTTTGTACTTTATATAAGCAATCCTTGTATAGTCAGAAAACATGACGATAGCAACAGCTGGAACTCTCCAGATAATTCAATGGTTTCGCTTTTGTAACGCTTTATAATTTTCAGGTTTTTAAAGCATCAAAAGATGCATATAATAGACATTTTAGAGCATGGTAAATGTTCAGTAGTACTCAGTGTTTTCTCGCAAATAACATATCAAGAACGAATTTTGTCAATTAATCAAACTGTGAACATTTCCCTTTAAATGAACCTTTCAATGGTTTACATACACAAGGTTTAAATAAAATGTTTGTGCTCATGTTTTCTAAAATAAAATAAAGCGCTAAAAATACACTCTTTAATTTTGTCACGTTTAAGCTGTCATTTAATTATACATTTATAAGTTAGATAAACATTGCGAAGGAATTTGCGTTAAAAACCATTATAAATCATAGGACTCAAGTGTGTTGTTTTATGATCCGCCGACATTTTCCAATAAATCCTAAACTGTACTTATGAGTTTATTTTGCCAGTGAAAGTATAGTTTAAATGGAAAGAAAAAATTAAAAATATTTGTTGTCCATTTTCATTCACCTAAAAGTGAGAGGCATAAAGTAGCACATGTGTATGTGTGTACATCAGTTTGTATGTATGAGTAACAATGTCCCCATTTTTTTTTTGGACTCAACTCAAAATAAACTGTTGGAAGAGCTGAAATAAAATATTCATTTTATAAATTAACATCATTGGGCAATTTAATTCACCAAGTAACATCAGTGCGCACTATTCACTAAGTTACTTGCAATATTTACTAAGCAACACCAGTGTGCAATATTTACAACAATTTGTTGTGCAATATTCACTAAGTAACACTGTGCAATATTCTTTAAGTAACATCAGTGTGCAATATTCACTAAGTAACATCAGTGTGCAATATTCACTAAGTAACATCAGTGTGCAATATGCACTAAGTAACAACAGTGTGCAATATTAACTAAGTAACAACAGTGTGTTTTGCAATATAATTCATTAAGTAAAACCAGTGTACAATATTCACTAAGTAACAACAGTGTGCAATATGCACAAAGTTACATCAGTGTGCAATATAAATCACTTAGTAACACCACTGTGCAAGACTTACTAAGTAACATTACAGTATGCACTCAGTATTCATTAAGTAACAACAGTGTGCAATAATCACAAAGTTACATAAGTGTGCAATATAATTCACTAAGTAACACCACTGTGCAAGACTTACAAAGTAACAACAGTGTACACTATTCACTAAGTAACACTAATGTGCAATATTCACAAAGTTACATCAGTGTGCAACATAATTCACTAAGTAACACGACTGTGCAAGACTTACTACTATTAGTAACATTAGTGTGTGATATTCTTGATTTCAATTGTTAGGAGATTTTCAAATTGTGAGGAAACACCCTTTTTACATTTAAGGGAAACTTGACCCCGCTCTAATTCATAAACAAAAATAAGTGTTCAATATTCACTAAGTGACTTATTTGTAATGTTCAATGTTCACTGATACATTTAAGTTTTCAAAAACCTTTCAAAACATAGATTACATTGATGCAAATGCAACAGTTTCGAAATTTTGTTTAATCTTTGAAGAAAATTCTATGAAATTGTTGGTAATTATGTATGCCTATTCTATTGGGGGGGGGGGGATTTCAGGCAAGACATTTTTTATTCTGCATGTCTAAACTTTTTATGCCCCCGGTAGGGTGGCATATAGTGATCGCACTGTCCGTCTGTCTGTCAGTCCGTCTGTCTGTCTGTCTGTCCTTCTGAAATTCCGTCACGCTTGGGTTTAGGTTTCGAAAAATGGTCATAACTTTTGCAATATTGATCATAGCAACTTGATATTTGGCATGCACTTGTATCTCATGGAGCTGCACATTTTGAGTGATGAAAGGTCAAGGTAAAAGTCATCCTTCAAGGTCAAAGGTAAAAAAAAAAATCAAAGCGGCGCAGTAGGGGGCATTGTGTTTCTGACAAACACATCTCTTGTTTCAATATATCCTTGTTGTAAAATAATTGTTTAACATTGTAAACCTTTTTAAAATGAGTAACTGTATATAATTGATAAAAAAAAAATGCTACAGATAACTAGCCAACTCCCTGTATGTAAACATATGCTCAGTGTATGTAACGCATGACTGGATACTTGATATAGCTTTAACTGTCTGTCACCATGAAAACACACAAGGCCTAGCCCCCACATTGGTTGCCTTGCCACATACAACTAAACATGCTAAATAATTAACAAGTATCGGCTGTATGTGTAGATGGTAGTGTTATTGGAGGAGAACTGCTTCCCCTCAGCTATAGCAACTTTGTGGAATCAACGTTAGTGAGTTAGTTCTATCGGTATTTGATGGACATGGACTAGTTTAGTGCAGTGCGTATAGTGACTTTGAGTATTGACTGGTCACATTGGTAGAGTTCATTGAGGAATAAGTGGTACTTCGTAAGTACATATAGTTTATTGTTGTTGATGTCTTAACCCTTCACCGCTCAGATATGCATTTTGACTCGTTTGATGTCTTACTATAAGAAAAGCAATTAAATTAAAGATTTGTTTCTTACTAAATACAAGTTTTAAAGGCTTCATTTCCAACCCTAAGTCACTAATGATCAGATCAGCAAACAGCATCAAATCTGAACAGCCTGTGAGTTACTGCTGGTTAACCCTTGGAACCGGATTTTGAAGGCCTTTTCAAACAGTTTGGATCCAGATGAGACGCCACAGAACGTGGCGTCTCATCAGGATCCAAACTGTTTGCTATTCTGATAGTGGTCTTTGAAAAAAAGTGAAGAAAATGATGATTTTAGAAATTCAGCAGAAGACATTTTAGCAGACGACAAATTTCCCAGCATGCAAAGGGTTATAATATAGACATTTTCACTTTGCTTATGAGTGAAAATGGTTCATGTCTTAATTATGTCTGATTAAATGCGTTATATATTCAGTCAGATATTTATTTTTATCATTTGCATGGTTTAAAGCAGAAGGCACTTAAATTTGCAATTATGATAATACAAATGGATATTTTCAGTCAGGAATACAGTTTTGTACATTCATTTGCATGGTTTAAAGCAGAACACACTTTGCAATTATGATAATAAAATTAATGCAGTAAGGTCAAAACGATTTTTTTTTTCAATGTACTTGGGGATTAATCATTGTATTGATTTGTAATGACAGAAATATATTATT
This sequence comes from Dreissena rostriformis, assembly GCA_007657795.1. NCBI lineage: Eukaryota > Metazoa > Mollusca > Bivalvia > Myida > Dreissenidae > Dreissena > Dreissena rostriformis. The sequence goes on from VMBQ01004052.1 coordinate 36,598, forward strand.
CATTCCTTAATTACATTTCTGGCTTTTCTATTTTTTAATTTGTATTGAAGAATGCAACTTTAGCATGTTAATCTAGAATAATACATTTGTTAAAATAATGCTAGTCAGTAACTGCGCAGTTTGAAAGACAGGATTTTGCATCAATCTAACAAAAAAACTAACAATTGTATTGATTTGCTACAAGATGACATATCTGGCTTGGCATGATATTTCCACATAGATTTGGAGATTCCCTGGAACCATATCTCGGCTGTTGAGACAAATGAATTTGTTTGATTGATTGTGAATTGGATGCAGCACCGGTTTTGTAATTATTAACATTTTTTTCATGCATGTCATGCGGATTCCAGGGTATCAATGTATTCGAGGCATACATGAATTTATTCAGACTAATTACATCTTCTGTGTCATCTCAGTAATTTTAAAGATGTTTTTATATTACTTTAATTGCATGCTGTCACTTCTAACGATGAACCTACATGTACTCTGGTTATATTATTTAACTGAAACAAATGTTTTGTTTTGTTTTTTACTGTCTCGAGTGTATTTAAAGTGCATTAAATGCACTTATGAGAATAAAGTGCAGAGTTGTTAATGTTTATTTTAATATTCTTTAATTATGAATATACACTTGTTTTGTTGAGTAACATAACAAAAATGTAGTCCATGTATAAAAAGACATACTTTGAAAAAGCCTAATTAGACAAAATATATAGGGAAAAAGTGATGATTTGTCTATGTATATTTAGTATTATCCCTATTTGGTTATGAAACTGAGCATTAAATACTTGGTCATTGATACTGACCTTAATAAATGAATATGGTTTTGATGAACAGATTACATGTGCGTTTCCCAGATTAGCCTGTGCAGTCTGCATAGGTTAATCAGGGACACCACTTTCCACCTAGATTGGATTTTCTTTTAGAAGAGACTTTCTTTAAATAAAAAATTGCATATAAGCGGAAAATGTCATCCCTAATAACCCGTGGAGACTGCATAGGGTACCAGTAATCTGGGACAACACTTAACCCTTTGCATGCTGGGAAATTTGTCGTCTGCTAAAATGTTGTCTGCTGAATTTCTAAAATTAGCATTTTCTTCGATTTTTTTCAAAGAATACTAATATCAGAATAGCAAACAGTTTGGATCCAGATGAGACGCCACGTTTTGTGGCGTCTCATATCTGGATCCAAACTGTTTGCAAAGGCCTTTAAAATTCGGTTCCAGCGCTTAAAGGGTTAACACACATGCATTTAGCACAGTTTTCACAGAACGCTTTTAATTATATCCACGTCATCAATAGGCGTGCAACACAGTGCATGAACAAAACAGACTAGTTGCAGTTTTAGCAATTGCATTTTAAATACTTTATGGATTAACACATTGATATGAGATTTATATAAACCACGCCGGTTCTGCATGTTAAGCGTTCGCATACATCACCTACGTGGTTGACTATAATGTATACCATGTTTTGACTTAACAACACGACTGTCAAACATGAATTACAAGCCTGCTGACTGGTAAATTATGCATGGTCACTCAAATGTGGTCAATAACAAGAGGCCCCAGGGCAATTTGACAGACTGCACGATCAGACAAAAATAATGGTTAGGCAAGACATCAGATATAATTGCACATAAATTTGTACGGCCCTTAAGTTTAAATTGTAGTTAAAAGTGCACATACATTTATAATGCCCTTAAGTTTAAAGTGCACAATCTTATCTTCAGGTAGACTAAAATATTATGTAGGCAAAGATGCATGTTTGTGATTGATGTAATTACTTTTAACCCATTGCATGCTGGGAAATGTGTCGTCTGCTAAAATGTCTTCTGCTGAATTTCTAAAATCAACATTTCCTTCACTTTTTTTCAAAGACCACTATCAGAATAGCAAACAGTTTGGATCCTGATGAGACGCCACGTTCTGGCCTTCAAAATCCGGTTCCAGCGCTCAAAGGGTTAAAGAGACTTTCCTATTTTCACTGATTGGCAAACAGAAGACTTTTTCTCAGCAGTTTTGTTATATTTCTTAAAATAATAATTAGAAAAGAAAGAAACAAATAGTTTCATTTTTTTTTTAAATTTATTAATTCATTTATTTATTGTGTATGAATTAATTAATTAATTTGATTCATTATTAGTCATATCATTTCCTTTCATTATTTTATGTTAACTTATAATATCTGTCACATGCATATAATCAATGCGGCTTACAATAAATTGCACTTGAAAGCCTACTTTATTAGAACCCTCAAATCTGAGTACCCTTTCCCGCTCAGAATCAAAATGAAAGTGAATTGCAGTTTGTTAAGGTTTTATGCTGTCCGCTGCTCTTAAGTATATATTCTTATAATTGAAAATGAAGCCTTTAAAACATGAATCTTATTATAAATTAAGAAAGATCTTAAATTTTATTTTATTTTCTAAGGGACAAAAAACGCATCAAAGTTTGTATCTGAGTGGAAAAAAGCATCTCTCTGCTATTAACACGGTACAGTGAATCTTAATATATAGGGCAGATTATTTAAGACTTTTTGTGATGGACCATTACATTTTGTGGATATCACAATGGCAAGGTCAGCCAATGATAGGTTGCAACCATGGTGTGTGCCACCATTATCACATGATCACAGTCAATGTAGATAATGTTGTTAGTAGATCCCGCTTGGGTATTATGCTCCCTTTGTCCGACACCTAGCTGTTGGCAGAGTCTAAATTCATAGATGCAGAGAAAAAAAGGCAACCATGCAGAGATGTGACATTAGATGGCAGATCATGATAAGATAATATACATTTGACCTATTTTGTCAGAAGAATCCCCCCATGGGCGACCAGACTTTACTTTACTACAATTTAATTGCACTTGTCAACCAGTGCACATTAAGATCTCATTGGCCACTGTGTATTGGCCTAGATGTCAAGTTTTCTTCCTCTGAAAAGTCAATGGGGCAGGCCCACCCAGACATGCAGTAGTGAAGATGCAGACAGACCTGTCAATAAACTAAGAAATACACCCACTTGTCAACTGTGTAAAACTTAATTGTCATTTAGACATTTTTGAAACAAAGTTATTGACCTTTTCTGAAGTGTCAAACAAAAACACGTTAAACAGCTTGCATTAAAACTAAACTATTTATAAACTTCAATAACATGTTGGTCATGTTGAATCTAATAATTTTTTAATCGTGACCTCAACTCTGCGATTCCGCCAGTTCTATCAGAAAACTCAATTGTCTCTTTAGTAATGAAAAGGCAGATCTGCTAATCAACTTCTTCGTAAGTCAAATACTCCTTGATGATTCCAATTCCTGATCTTGTGTGTTTCTTGCCCAAGTAACCGGATACTCCTGACTTATTTGCACTTGAACAAAACTGACAAAGCAGTGCGGGTTTATGGTAACGTTTGTGACAAAGCTCTAGCTCATTTTGTATTATTGGCTTGCCTGAACATTGCCATCTCTATAGATTCCTGATTGCACTAGTCACAATTTTATAATTTCCAAGATTGTGCAAATGTGACATTTCAATTCTTGATTTTCTGGGAATCTAAGGAAAATGTGGAAACGCGCAGTTTGAGCGGTAATTATCGCTGTGTGCCAAACCGTGAAGAATACGACAATCCAAGATATGGGGAGTAATTATCGAAATTATTTCTCTGTGTCAGATCTGTCAATTATTGATTTCATGTATAAAATATGTTGCATTCAATGGCATTTTCCTGGTCTCAGCAGGACAGTCCTTGTTTGGGGATGGTTATGCTTCTGTCCAAACATAAGACGATTTTGCCTGACATTTGTGAAAAACCATGCTTGTTCTTTAGGTTTATTATACAAGTTGCAATTCAGGCTAAACCCCTTAACCCTTTGCATGCTGGGAAATTTGTCGTCTGCTAAAATGTCGTCTGCTGAATTTCTAAAATTAGCATTTTCTTCGATTTTTTTCAAAGAATACTATCAGAATAGCAAACAGTTGAGATCCTGATGAGACGCCACATTTTGTGGCTTCTCATCTGGATCCAAACTGTTTGCAAAGGCCTTCAAAATTCGGTTCCAGCACTGAAAGAGTTAACACCTTCTAATAAAAACATCTGCTTAGTCAAAGACAAGTGTTGTTGTTGACACTTTATCAACCATGAAAATCTTTTCATTTTGTCAGGTTCTCATGTTACTGAGTATGCTGGCAGTTGCTCATTGCAACCAATAGACATATTGTTATTGTAAACTGAGGCTTCTGAAAAAAGCGGAGTGCTTTTGCTTTTTATGACCCAACGTTACTGACATCTCTTGCTATGTACCAAATAAGGTTTAGATTATCACGTTAAAGTAGCAAAACTTAAAGTTTTTGAATTAAATACAGACAAATGCAATTTTTATCATTCACAGAAATCAACTTTCACTTCCAACCCATTTTCTGAAAATAGTTTAGACATTTTGCACTTGTCAACCAGTGCACATTAAAGATCTCAATTTGGCCACCGTGCATTGGCCTAGTTCTCAAAATATTATATTTGGCAAATACCCGGGCAGCTGGGGTAAATTTGACTTATTTTGGCTCAAAATTAAAATCTTCCCCTGAACGCTCACATGGGGCAGGTCCACCCAGACACGTAGTCGTGAAAACACAGACAGACCTGTCAATAAACTATTAAACTCTCAATTTAAATTCACTTTGTCTATTGGTCATTACGAATAAGCATAGTGTCTGATGTACTCACATGTGTTCATGCATGTTCAATTGGAAATATCTGCCTCCTGATTGGAGATGAATAGACTGATCCCGAAATTTGCATGATAATAGAAAAACCCACTTTTCCCTCGGTACAAACAACGCTGGTCCATTATATCAACCAATGATAGCTTGATTAAAATAATAATGGTTGATGGTGTGTGTTTTTGAAAGGATTATAAATGGTCAGCTTTATTTGTACCAGCAGATTAGTTTTTTTTTCTTCAAAAGGTTGCTTTTCCGGGATACACATATTACATCAATCTTTGAATATAAAACAGATACATATCCCACTATTCACTTTACTGTTTACTTTCAAAGAAAACAACATTTGTGTTAATGAAATTCTTATATATTTAGCGTAAATATTGGGAAGAATTGGATTTAAATATTAAGTGGTTTGTGTTTTGCATGAATTTTACAGTCTCAAATGATAGATTGTTTTTAGATGTCTCTCCACAAGGTCTAATGCCCCGCCCATTTACACGAAATGTCCTGTTTTTGGTCATAAAACTTATGGCGTGTATGATTCCATCTCCGATCTTCAACCAGAAAAATCAAGCATATGAGTTACGCTCTGTAAAAAGGGGGTTTAATGCATGTGCGTAAAGTGTTGTCCCAGATAAGCCTGTGTAGTCTGCAAAGGCTAATCAGGGACGACACTTTCCGCTTAAACTGGATTTTCGTCAAGGAAAAGTCTTCATTTAAACGAAAAATACAATAAAAGCGAAAAGTGTCGTCCCTGATTAGCCTGATCAGTCTGCACAGGCTAATCTAGGATGACACTTTACGTACATACATTAAACCCCATTTTCACAGAGCAAGGCTCATATAAAATGTCCCCAATAAAGTGCTGTCTTGTTATCTGTTTAATTGAAATGCATAAATAAAAGAAAAAAAGTTGACTAGCCCACGCTGAACATTAAGGGAAGCCATTTTCAGGGCAATGCTAGTAGCCACAGCAATTAATGCCTGAATTATTAACACAAATACAGCTTTTGGGACTAGTGGAGTAGAATTTTACTGGGAATGGTCTCATCAAATTGGGGAAATAATACAATATTCACTCTGATGTGATTTTGGCAGTTTGTCATTACGATGTTTGACATGCAAATCAAGAGCTGGGTTAATTAATTATCCAGGCTTAAATCCACCGATTTTCTTTCTATTCTTAACCCTTTAAGCGCTGGAACCGAATTTTTAAGGCCTTTGCAAACAGTTTGGATCCAGATGAGACGCCACAAAACGTTGCGTCTCATCTGGATCCAAACTGTTTGCTATTCTGATAGTATTCTTTGAACAAAAAACGAAGAAAATGCTAATTTTAGAAATTCAGCAGACAACATTTTAGCAGACGACAAATTTCCCAGCATGCAAAGGGTTAAATATCTCATCTTATGTTATATGAAGTAGGTGGTATCTTTATGTGAAAGGCAAATTGTAATTGTCCTGAATGACAGACAGACAGACAGACAGACAGACAGACAGACAGACAGACAGACAGACAGACAGACAGACAGACAGACAGAATAGTTTATGAACATCTCACTTTTGTACTTAAAAACACAGTAAAGCAGTACACAATCATTATTTATCACATGCTTTTATAATACCTTGTTTTAAATTTAATACAGACACTACGTATTTTTTTATATTACACATGTGTTATACAACATTTTTAAGCGTTTTCATTTGCTACAGAATCAATAACTTACCAATCGCATGGCTTTATTTTGGTGAAATGACGTCGTCAACATGAAAGGACGTCACAATAGTTAACAACTTTTAGATCTATCAGCATTTGTTTGGTCAATTAAGATGTATTTTATTTAGTTTAAAAGCAAGTGATAAAAAAGATCTGACACTCGTTGTCATATCATTCCATATTTTATTAAACTCGTCCAGGAAATTCGTTAGTAAGCTCGCAAAAGGTTCGCTTACTAAGAAAATTCCTGAAATCGTTTAATAAAATATGGTATGATATGACAACTCATGTCAGATCCTATATATATACATGTATATATATATATGTACAATACCACTCTAAAAGAGTTACGAGAGACAAAATGTGACATAATTTTATTCTGTCTGTTCCACATTTACTAGATCTTACCTTTTCTTCCTGAACACTGCTGACTAGATTAGTCATGGATACATTGAACATGGATAACTTAGACAGATGTTCATTCACATATCCACCCATTTAACCCTTTGAGCGCTGGAACCGGATTTTGAAGGCCTTTGCAAACAGTTTGGATCCAGATGAGATGCCACAGAACGTGGCATCTCATCAGGATCCAAACTGTTTGCTATTCTGATAGTATTCTTTGAAAAAATTCGAAGAAAATGCTAATTTTAGAAATTCAGCAGACGACATTTTAGCAGAAGACAAATTTCCCAGCATGCAAAGTGTTCACCGACACTTTGACCTTGACCTGATTTGTACTTTTAATAGTTCAAATATGCCATTTTACTCATGGTTTTACTGTTTTGTCATCCATCAACACAGTGAAAATTGAAATACTTGTAGAGTTGTAAAGTAAAACCATAAATTTCTAATGCCTGCTCTTTTGCTCAATCTTTTATTGAGCTTGACCTTATTTTAACACACCTCGTGTCCGACAAAAAAAAACAACAACAATACACATGTATGTAAAACTTTGGTTAAAAATGAACACTACACTAGGAATATGTTAAAAAAATACTTACTGATGTATGTTCAGTTTACTTCAATAGATTATTTAACTTTAAAATAAAAAGGATTTTACCAACCAGGATCTCACAATTACAGCTCTCGCTAAGAAAATTTGTAGCGAGTCGAGTGAAGTCGAGATAAAGAGAGGATATTAATATGAAATAAACACTAATCACTTTCTTATGGATATGACTGGAAAGTGAGCGGCATTTAACAATTAAACAAAAGTAATAAAGGGTATAAAACGGCAAAAATACCTAATACGGACGTCGCCATCTTGATTACCCCCTCTGAGAGGATTTGTGTTATATATTGCTGATAAAAATTACTTGCAATGTATTAAAAGAAACACAAAGCTTTCTTCACTTTAAACTGAAAGTTTCACCATATGTTTTCATAAGTTTGGGTAAAGAAGAACGAGATCCGGTAAATTTTAAAAGTTATCGGACCTCATATCCGGAAGATTTTTTTTTGTCTTTCGCATGGGTTGACATAGAAATAGGTTGCATATTGCTCCATTTGTTCCAGATAAAATGAAGATACTTTGAGCAGTAAAAAGATTCTTTTTTAACTGGAACCGGATTTTGAAGGCCTTTGCAAACAGTTTAGATCCAGATGAGACGCCACAGAACGTGGCGTCTCATCAGGATCCAAACTGTTTGCTATTCTGATAGTATTCTTTGAAAAAAAATCGAAGAAAACGCTTACTTTAAAAATTTAGCAGACAACATTTTAGCAGAAGACAAATTTCCCAGCATGCAAAGGGTTAATGCATGTGTGTCAGTCCACTCAAGCTTTTCAAGAATGAAACTTTCCTCTTTGGTGGAATGTTTTAATTCAAAGGAAGTATTTTCTTAACGAATTTCCTGATAAGGCCGAAAGTGTCTTCCCTGATTAGCCTGTGCAGACTGCACAAGCTAGTCTGGGACAACACTTTATACACATGCAGTAAAGCATGTTTTCTCAGAGCGAGGCTAATATATAACCCTTTGCATGCTGGGAAATTTGTCGTCTGCTAAAATGTTGTCTGCTGAATTTCTAAAATTAGCATTTTCTTCGATTTTTTTTCTAAGACCACTATCAGAATAGCAAGCAGTTTGGATCCTGATGAGACGCCACGTTCTGTGGCGTCTCATCTGGATCAAAACTGTTTGCAAAGGCCTTCAAAATCCGGTTCCAGCGCTCAAAGGGTTAAATAATTATGTCAGTGGATATAACTCCAGTTTAACGACTGTGCTAAACTTTCGCAGCTGAAATTGCCAACCAATATAATGTGTATGTCATTGTTAAGGAAGGAAGTTTTACAGCAACAAAAGTTGGATGAATCTTATGCTCTATTTATTGTCATTACTATGCTCTCAATTTCAAATACCTTTAGTAACAATGCTGCTAGAAGGCTACAATTGACAAGCTTATAAACCAGAATGTGAACTTGCACACCACTAAATTCTGGTTTGGTTATTTCTCATTAAAACTGTGTGATTGCCCTTTTAAGCACAATAAAAAAGGCATTTTTATGCCCCCTTCTTCGAAGAAAAGGGGGTGTATTATTTTTGGCCTGTCTGTCTGTCTGTCTGTCTGTCTGTCTGTCTGTCTGTCTGTCTGTCTGTCTGTCTGTCTGTCTGTCTGTCTCAAAACATTAACCTTGGTCAGAAATTTTGCAATATTGAAGATAGCAACTTGATATTTGGCATGCATGTGTATCTCATCAACCTGCACATTTTGAGTGGTGAAAGGTCAAGGTCATCCTTCAAGGTCAAAGGTCAAATATATGTGGCCCAAATCGCTTATTTTATGAATACTTTTGCAATATTGAAGATAGCAACTTGATATTTGGCATGCATGTGTATCTCATCAACCTGCACATTTTGAGTGGTGAAAGGTCAAGGCCAAGGTCATCCTTCAAGGTCAAAGGTTAAATATATGGGTCAAAATCGCTCAAAAGGGGGCATAGTGTTTCTCAAACACATCAGTTGTGTAGCAAGTTACTGTATTGCTGTTTTTTTTGTTATTAAACTTAACAATCATATAGCCAGTCTTTAAACTTTTGCACCTTGGTTTTTCCTTTGTTTTTTATGCCACAGGTAGGGAGGCATAAATCAGTTGGACCGTCCGTCCGTCCACCAGTCCGTCCATCCGGCATTCCGTTTCTGGACACTTTTTCCCTAAAGGCTTCGATGTATTTACCTGATTTTTGGTATGTATGTCAACCTGCATGAGTTACAGATCAAGTTTGAGTTTCGTTCATCCCAGAATTTAGCCTTGCAGTCTGCACAGGCTTATCAGAAACGACTTCTTCTGCTAAGACCGGATTTTTGTTTAGAAGAGATTTTCCTTTAAACTAAAAAAAATATATGAAAGCAGAAAGTATATTCCCTGATTAACTCGCATGCACATGCATCTTACCCCGTTTTCTCAGAGCCTGGCTCAAATGATTTTTCCCAATTTAACCCTTTGCATGCTGGGTAATTTGTCGTCTGCTAAAATGTTGTCTGCTAAATTTCTAAAATAAGCATTTTCTTCGATTTTTTTTTCAAAGAATACTATCAGAATAGCAAACAGTTTGGATCCTGATGAGACGCCACGTTCTGTGGCGTCTCATCTGGATCCAAACTGTTTGCAAAGACCTTCAAAATCCGGTTCCAGCACTCAAAGGGTTAATTGTAAATGTGAAGCTGTTTTGACTTTTCACAAGAAAATAAATTGACAGTTTATACAAATATTTCCCCCAGCCATTCACAAATCAAAAGCGATTGTTAGAAAAGCAAAGAACTGATTGATGTGAAAATGATAGGGTGAGTATTTGTGATATCGTATTCGCTAGGAGCAAAATTGTTATTATAAGAAATAATCATAGAATCAGAGTACAATAAAAGTACAATAAAAATAAACAATGCTTGAAACATTGGAGAATCAAGGTCAGGGAAAGGATAAAAAATTATACTTGTTTTTGACACCTGTGCTAGTTTTGGGACTTCATAGCACATGTCAAAATTCAGTAGAATGCTGTATGAAGAAATTGATGCATTTTGACCTGGTGAGGTATTCATCAGCCAATTTGTCATGGCTGCTCTGGAATGATTAATATCCAGGCCATATCTGGTATATGGTCTAAGTATGGTGGGGTCCTGTTAGTTGGTAGTTTTTCTAGGCATTGATCAATCACAGTGGACATTCATTAGTGTATGTAGTATATTTACACTACTAATGGATGTTGAAACTTCATATTTGTACATACTTACATCAAGAGAAACCGATTTTGCATAAGAGTGGTTTTAGACATGTTGCATTACAGGCAATGGGGTACATTTGTAGGAACATCATTTTGCTGCTCTAAATACCAAATTACAATAGTCTAGAATTTTTTTTTGCTAGTTTCTAGACACGTAATTTTGATCTTTTAAATACTGCATTATAGTAGTTAAGATATTACGTTTTAGTAGCTATATACTACATTTCAGTAGTTTACTGATATTCTAGATATCCATTTCAGAGTACTCTTATTTCAGTTTTTCTGTGATCTTATAGAATACCATGCATTGAATATGGACTTTAACCTTAATTGACACATTTATGTCCTAATTCCTAAATGAAAGCAACTTTTTCAATTGAAACACTTTAGAATCATTTCACACAGCGTGTGCCACTTGTTGCCACACCAGAAAACATGATTACCGCCTCAGTAAATTGAATGAATTTCAGCAATGAGAATGGAAGAAATCCAATTAGGGCAGTGTTGTCTGCATGTTCAGCCATCTGAGTAAGGCTTTACGTAACAATATTTAGACAATATTGGACGTTCATTATCGGAATGATTAGTTCTGGCAAGAAGAAGTGGCAGACATTTTATTGTCTGGTTCCACCACTTTATTCCCCAATTAAAACATTCTAGTGTCGTACTTTGTGATAGCGTTTTCTTGTTCATTGATTGGCACTAGATCTTTTGCTATGTTGCCACGGTGAAGTTTTTATTTCCTAAGAATGACAGTTTTTATTTCTTTAAGCAATCTCTGTACTTTTATCCAGTTGTTCTAATGGCTTAGTGATTGAGGAGTCAACCAACTTTTACTCTACAAAAATATAGAGTTTAGATAGTTCGATAAAAGGAGGTATATATTTTATCTTCACTCTGGAAAAATGGGGTTTAATGCATGTGCATAAAGAGTCGTAACATATAAGCATGTGCAGTCAGCACATCTTTACCTACCTGTAACCTGGGACGACACTTTAGGCTTTTATAGTATTTTTCATGTAAAGGAAGTGACTTAGCGAAAATCCAGTGTAGGCCGAAAGTTTCACTTGTGATAGGCCTGAGCAGACTGCAGAGGCTTATCTGGGATGACACTTTAAGCACAAGCATTAACCCTTTTAGCGCTGGAACCGAATTTTAAAGGCCTTTGCAAACAGTTTGGATCCAGATGAGACGCCACAGAACGTGGCGTCTCATCAGGATCCAAACTGTTTGCTATTCTGATAGTATTCTTTGAAAAAAAATCGAAGAAAATGCTAATTTTAGAAATTCAGCAGACAACATTTTAGCAGACATCAAATTTCCCAGCATGCAAAGGGTTAAACTCCGTTTTCCCAGACCTGGGGTCATTTTTACTTAAAAATTTATTTGACTGATGTTCTTAGAAGAAAAAAAAATGACCTCAAGACTCATTATTTTCCAATGTGTGTGTAATTTTCTGAAATGTAGCCTTATACACATGTATTTTGTGCAAATTATTGTTATAAAGTTGCTGTCAATAAACTTATAAACTGCAAAAAAACTGTTTGAAGCTTTGAAGACGTACTACCAAACTTTGAAATTGACTTGCCGGGACCTAAATCTACTAACCCCAGGTGAATGGCAACCACCAATTTCTATGGCTGATTATGCGATAAATTTCAAATGATAACATTTAACATGTAAGGCTTTAAAACATTTATTCAGCTGTGAGAGACAAGATTTTGCTTCATTACCTAAATAAGATATCAAGTCTACATTGTTCACTATTCACTTTAATGACCTTTTTGTACTCTTTATAGAATTGTATTAATTCTAATTGAAAAAACAAGCAAAAATTAACATTTGGCTGAGGAAATTGTTATGCTGATTGCAGATATATATCTACTTGATTAAATATCTTACACTTAATAACATTTCTTCAAAAGGGCGTTATTTTTCTTATTAATGAATTATGATACATAGCAGACAGCTCAGCTACATTTATTTTCCTATGTGTCTAAAAGCCATACACCTTATTTGGCATAGTAAATTAAAGTATAAAGAAGAAACATATTTTATATATGCCAATTAGAATATATCTGGTGGTTACAAGGTATAAATCCGTCTTTTTTGCGCTTTAAAACTTTAAATAATCGCGTTTGTCGAAATGGACGTATACGTCTAGAAATCCTACTTTAGTTTTTAAAAGCTGTACCGTTTTAAAAATTATAAATTACATGCTAACTAGGTTATAGATTTAATTTTATATATGCCAATTAGAATATATCTGTTGGTTACAAGGTAGAAATCCGTCTTTTTTGCGCTTTAAAACTTAAAAATAATCGCGTTTGTCGAAATGGACGTATAATATTGAAATCCTACTTTCGGTTTTAAAAGCGGTAATTCCTGGTTGAAAAATAATAAATTGCTTGCTAACTAGGCTATAGATTTAATGAATATTTTGCACACTTTCAAATTGCATCTATATGTATCATTAACATGTACTTCATTTCAAGGTGTGTGGCTTTAATCATGTTCTTGATTAATGATTCTTCCCACATAAACACGTTTTTTTTTATCTTTGGTTTAAACACCCCCACAACTTTTATTGTCTTTGCATGTTTAACATTCAGTGATAACAGTATATATGAGGGAGTAAAATGTGATACACATCTGCAGTGCTTTGGGCATTTCAAGGTATCTTCAGTGATAAAATGGTGTATAAACGTTATTTGGGATAGCTGTGATAGGAATTTATGACTTGTAAGTAGAGATTTATTGAAATAAAAAAATGAAAAAAAATAAAATTATTACAATAATTTTGTAAAGTGTGAAAATGAATATTACTGCCACTGATGTCAATTGCAGGACATCATATGCGCAAAATAAAATAGAATTTATATATTTTTTGGTTTGGTTTGATGCTACACAAATTGGGAAATTTCAAGTGATTTTGTCATTTCAGTATAAAGGCTCAGTGTCTATGTATACACTTGAACAGCACAGTATATAATGTACATGCATTTATGATAGACTGCTTAAAATAAATGTGAAGACAGACAGTAATTGCTTTAAAGGGTCTTGTTCACTGTGAGTTTGCCAAAATGACATTTTCTTTAAAATAGTCATAGATAAAACAAACGTTTACATTATATTCAGCGATTTTTTTTTGTCCAATTGGGAAAAGTACCTGTACCAGTCCAATTGGGAAAAATTGAGTCGTGAAAACCTCAAAATTGGGAAAAATCCGTTTTCAGGTACTTTACAAAGAAGGAAAAAAATCGCTGATTATATAAACACAAAACAATAACATTTCTGACTATGATATATGTTTAAAGCATCTGAATGGGTAAAATAATAGAGCCTTTGTAAGGGGAAGGTCATATTTGTTTTTAAACCTGTATTGTTGCATTGATTATTCCTGTAAATTTTATGTTCAAAATAACAAAAGAGGCTTAAGTTAGCAATGACTATTATCCTCATATAATACAATAACCAATTTGTAAAATGCTAGTGTGTCATTATAGCACCTTATATTCATGATATTTTTTCAATGTATTTTGTATATTTTATAATACCAAACTTTTCACTTTTTAATCACATGCATAAATAAAAACATTGCTGTCATCAACANACAATCAAATACCATGGTCAACCATCAAAAACCATGGTGACCATGGTCTACCATGGTCATCGTTTCGCCTGGGTATTTTTAACTGGTTTTGGGATTATGAAATTAATCGGCACAAATTATCTTCATATGAAGAGGACGTGTCACGTTAAAAAACCATGTCGCTAGCTTCAAGATCAACGTCAATGACACTTGGAGTGTTTGCTTATTCCTTCTATGTATATATTAAAAGTACATATTTGCGTCTGGCTGATTTCTTTACCTGACAATATGAGATTTCTAAATAAGTTGGCACAAATAATCATCATATCAAGATATCACGGCATGTTGGGCCACAATTAAAATATTGTTGGTTTGCCCTTTACCGACCGGGGTAGGTAGGTAGGAAAATTACTTTATTTTATGTCAGAAAATATATTTGAGATACACTAATTTTTCGAGTGTTAGTTGTTTTCAGTTCAGTTAAATCGCGGTTCGCGGGATCCACGGATCGCAATCGCGATATATCCGGATCGCGATATAACTGGCAGGTCCTTGATGCATCCGCTGTTTTGACGGCCAAAATGTGCGCGTGTGCAAACGTGACGTCATTATCAGAATCCCCAAAACCTCCTATAGGTATGGATAAGCATAGTTTGGCATTCTCAAAACAGGTTTTTTTTACTCATAATTTTATTATTATGTTATACCCTGGTATAACTAAATATATTCCATATAAGTATTTTCAAATGCGTATAGTTAAATTTGTAATCCGAAAAACATTGCCACGTTTTATTGTTCACGTAAAGTAAATAATAAATTCTAGCAGAAAAAATACAGTTCTCATTATTTCATATAAATCCCTTGTTCTGATTAAAAGTATGCGAAAATTACTCTTCATGTACAACATCACATCATTTTTCCTCGTGGGAAGCATTTACTTTATAATTTGATTGTTGAATAAAAACTTTGTAGTGCAGTTAAAAAATCAGTGTTGCATTTTCTAAAATTGTGGACACTTTTTCTCTACATTAAAAGCTAGTCATTTACGCTGTATCTACAGCGCTACGTTCGCTGAGATAGGTCAGTGTTTTTCTGTGACATTTACAGTTATTGTATACACCTCCATGTGGGAACGTGTGTATTCGGCTTCCTGAGCGCTGATTGGCTGATATGATTACCAAGAATGTGATTGACAGCTGTCATCATGCCTTTCATGTTTGCCAAGTGGGGTTATTGTTTGTCACACTACACAAGCGTGATTGTGATGTACAAAGAAGGCACAAAATCTGGACCCAACTGGATTTAGTTGTGAATGTCGGATAATACAGAAAATTAAAATGCGTGAACAAAATTACTGTCCACGACCGACTCGTGAATTTAACTCTGTCGAGTGAAGGTTAAATGTACCGAACCTGGCTTTATGCATACACCTATTGACTCGCCGCGGAAACACCAAGGTTTATTTGTTTACCTACGGAAGAACATTCTGCATCAAACAAAGGCAGATTTTATATAATAATCCCGATTTTTGCTGCGATTATGTTCGACCAATCAAACATGGGATAACTAATGGGCGATTAAGTATTTTACGTTTGGCAAAGTGCGTATCCTGCCGAAATTCGATAAATAATTTTAATTCCATGGGAAAACCCAAAATTATTTTTGTCTGACACATTTTGGGCCAACAAGTTCAACAGAATTTCTATCTGCCCTTGAATGTTTGTGTCGGACATGTCCGTAGGTCCGACTGAGTTTCGTGAAGTCTGGATTATACACCCATGAATAAATGAAGCAGTCGGCTCTTTTATGATTGGCAAAAGAAACGAAAATAAAAAAAATATGTTTTCAGAAATCGCAATACAAATTTTTGGGTCGGGGGGTAAATAGTGGGTCGGTCAAAAAAGGGCAAACAAACTTTATTTTAATTTAGGCCTTGTGTTGTAAAAACATATTGCTGTCCTTAAGGTCTAAGTCGCAGTGGACACTTGGAGTGTTTGCATATTACATATTTATATATTCAAAGTAAAAAGTTGTGTCAAGCTCATTAGATTATTGTGCATGAGGGGATTTCGAAATAAATAAGCGCGAACGATCATTATTTCAAGACAACATGTGGCTTCCCAGGCAAAATGATAATGAATAATTCATGAATATTCATGAACAATTCATTTACAATTCATGAACAAAGTTCATGAACATTCATCAAACAGTTCTTGAATATTCATGAATGATTCTTGAACTGAAAATGAGACTATTCATGGTCTTTTCATTACATGAATTATTCATGAACATGAAAAGTTCATGAACTTAAGAACATGCATGAAAACAATTCTTGAATGTTCTTAAGTTCATGAACTTTTCATGTTCATGAATAATTCATGTAGTGAAACGATCATGAATAGTCTCATTTTCAGTTCAAGAATCATTCATGTTTATGCATGAACTGTATGATGAATGTTCATGAACTGTTCATGAAATACTCATGAACTTTGTGGTTCACGAATGTTCTTAAGTTCATTAATTTTTCATGTTCATGAATAATTCATGTATTGACAAGAGTATGAAAAGTCTCATTTTCAGTTCAAGAATCATTCATGAATATTTATGAACTGTATGATGAATGTTCATGAATTTTGTTCATGAACCGTTCATTAAACATTCTTTAACTTTGTGGTTTATGAATGTTCTTAAGTTCATGAACTTTTGATGTTCATGAATAATTCATGTATTAAAAAGATCATGAATAGTCTCATTTTCAGTTCAAGAATCATTCAAGAATAATTCAAGAACTGTATGCTTACTCTTAATGAATTTTGTTCATGAACTGTTCAAAAAAAATTCATGAACAACTGTTCATAAAATATTCATGAACTTTGTGGGGCTTTCTGAGGAATATTCATGACCTTTCTAAATTTATTCATGGACCTTCATGACATCAGTATGAATGACGTGTGTAGAGTGATAATTTAGAGTGTATGGTTTGTTATGGTTTTTCAGAAAGTCATACAATTTGACAATTCTTGTTGAATATATGGTACATGACATTTATTCTATAGACACATATTAATATGCATAGATACCCTATTTGTCATGTGTTAATATTTTCAACATGGGACTGCTTTACTAATTAGTGGTTTTCCTGAAATGGTTACACTTACAGTGCCAAAGAACTTGAAATGGAACCAATGGCTGATCAGTTTAGCTGGTAATTTATTAAAGACTTACATTTCCAAAGACATAACAAAAACCATGTGGATTCCGTTTCAACTTCCTGTGCACACAATATTCTTCCTTTGTAAAAACAGCAATGCAATGTACATGTTTGTGTTTTTGATATCTTCTTAAACTGTTCTTGAAATAAGATGTCCTTAAAACTTTCTTAAGCTGTTCTTTTATTTCTTCCAAGAACAATGACAGATCCTTTTAATAACAAATTGGATTCTTTAAAAGTCCATCATATGTTCAAGAACATTGTTTAGAACTGTTCAAGAACATCATAAGGAAATGTTGTTTAAAAAAGATCTTAAAGTGTTTAAAAATAGTTTAAAAATAATTCAAGAGCAGGATAGGTCCTTAAAAAGTTATTGAACTGTTCCTGAAGGCAATTCTTGGACAGTTCTTGTACAAATATCCTTAAAATCCTCTAAGAACATATCAAGAACTCTTACTTAGTTTTAAGAACTGTTCCTGAACTGCTCTTGACAATAAGAACTTCATTTCGCAGAGGATTTATGGTTCCGAGAGAGTTCATTTAGACATAAAATAAAATTTCAAGATATTTAATTCTCATAACTATATGGATTCTTTTCAAATTTGGATATGATGTTTCATGTGACAAAATCAAGGTCAAGTTTAATTTTGAAAAATATTGTTTTTGTCATTTCCAAGTGGCGGCCATTTGTGTTGTGAAAGTAGGGCCTTTGACTATAAGAATAAGAATTAGATTTTTTTCACAATAACAAAGATAATAACAAAATAAATTATTATTAATACAAATTCAAGTACAAAAGAAAATAGATATAAATGATATGTATGACAAAATGAATTGAACATGATAGAGCTTCAATAATTTGTTAGGAGTTATGAAAGGGGAGATAAAATGCCTTGTAAAGTTCAGTCCTTTTTACTACTGGTATGCATGATTAAAGAACCAAAGAAAGATCATCTACAATCATACAATATATGTTCAATCATGTTGTTAATTGTTTTACTATAAATTTGATGGATCTATTTTCAGTTTGCTGTTGAACTCATGTTTTCCTGGTCGAATCTTAATGGAATTGAGCCTGACCGTTACTGTCTAAAAAATTTCTTAATACATTCATGAAAATTCATAGAAAGTTCATGAATATTTTTCTAATCATGAAATTTAAGGATTATTTTTTCAAGAACTTCTCATGAAACAAAAATGACCTTTAGACATTCATGAAAATGCATAAAAAGTTCGTAAAAAATTATCATGTCATGAAATTTCATTAAATTTTTTATTCAAGTATTTTCAAGGACTTTTCATAAAATCAGATTGTTCATAAAGTTCATCATATGGTTCATAAACATGTCTTTAAAAGTTCATGAACAGTCCATGAAAATAGTTGATGAACTTTCATGAATATTTGTGAATAAGGTTGTTCATAAAGTTCATCATATGGGTCATAAACATGTCCTTAAAAGTTCATGAACAGTCCATGAAACTAGTTGAACTGATCATGAGCTGTTCATGAATCTTCATGCATCATTCATGAACGTTCATAAAGTTATGAACATCGTTTCGTCTGGGTTGTGACAACCATTCGCTCCCTTCATTGTCAATGTTTCAGTGGACACTTGTATATATAGTGAAAGAACATGTGTGTGTATGGCCTAATATTTTGTTATGCTTGATAAGATTTCAAAATACATTTGTACAAATAATCATTATATCGAAACTGCGTGTTGCTTCCAACAACGATGTGCCTCGCCTTAATGTCAATGTCAAAGTGGACGCTTCGAGTTTGTGCTTATTTCTTATATTGCCAATCTTTTTGTCATTCATCATGGGATTTGGAAATAAATTGACACCAATGACAACAATATCAGGACGATGTGTTGCTTGAAACAATCAAGTTGATTTATGTTTATCATAAGGACTTGTACTTACATAATGTATTAAGTGTCCACAGTACCTGTGTGGCAAACAACACTCCTTTCTCTGTCCAGTGAAAAAGAGCAAGGTGCATCCGTGTCCTTTGGAAACATTTCTACTTCGTCCTCATAATGCACTTCTTTGAACAAAGTATATAGTATTGACATTATTGCTCTGAGAGTAGGGAATGTCTTGAAAGATTGATAGTTTTTTGTCTTAATGCCGCGTTTGGTCTCCATAGTGACTCTGATCTGCTCACCGTTTACAACCAGTGTACAAAATTTAGTGTGTTGTAATGTATTCTACAAAACATTTGTGTGTTGTAATGTATTCTACAAAACATTGGAATATTACTCTAGGAAAACAGGGTTTATACATGTGTGTAAAGTGGTGTCCCAGATTAGCCTGTGCAGTCTGCACAGGCTAATCAGCGATGACACTTTCTTCTGTTATAGGATTTAAAAAAAAGAAGTCTCTTCTTTTAATCGAAAATCCAGTTAAGGTGCAAAGGCAGAATGCACAGGCTTATCTGGGACAAAACTGTATGCACATGCAAAAATCCAGTTAAGGTGCAAAGGCAGAATGCACAGGCTTATCTGGGACAAAACTTTATGCACATGCGTTAACCCTTTGCATGCTGGGAAATTTGTCATCTGCTAAAATGTCGTCTGCTGAATTTCTAAAATTAGCATTTTCTTCATTTTTTTTTCTAAGACCACTATCAGAATAGCAAACAGTTTGGATCCTGATGAGACGCCACGTTCTGTGGCGTCTCATCTGGATCCAAATTGTTTGCAAAGGCCTTCAAAATCCGGTTCCTGCGCTCAAAGGGTTAAGCCCTGTTTCACCAGGGCGCAACTCATTTGTTTACATACACATAGTTTTTGATAACAAGAGATTTAGAAACATTCAGTGAATAAAGAGGGACTCTTTTTTATAAGAAACATTTTGAAATAAAGTGCATTTAAACAATCTAAATAAGTAAGTATTGTACAATAAAAAAGACTAATCTTGCAGTAACTATAATGCAAAGAATTCAGGTGTCTTCAAACTGAGTTCATCTAACTGGGCTGGTCTATGTGGAGAAATGTTCCACTGTTATTTATTTTCGTTCGTTATGACAATAATATTCATCAAGTACGCTGCAGTGAGAAACCTATTCCCTTTCGAGAGGGCTCGCAAATTACTATATTGCATTAATATTGATTGGTGATATTTGATCAATTCCCAGATCCATATTAGCTTGATTATTTTCCCTGCTGCTACCCTAGCTGAGGACCCATTCCATCCCAGCAGTGAAAGAATTACTTGAATCGTCGGTGCAAAAATATTCTACGTCATAGCTGAATCCATTTTAGTTAGTGTAGTTTTGTACTGAGCGTAATATAGATGTGTGTTTCTATAGCAGAAAGTGGTGAAATGTCATCCTGCAGATGTTGACAATTTGTCTTTTGTGCTATATAGTTATGAAAAAGAATACAGTATAAAGACATTGCATTATGTGTCAAGATTTCTTTGAAAATTCAAAAGAAATACCCTGTAAAGATGTTTTGTTACAATTGTAAACATTTCTATGAAGAGGCTAAAAGAAATGCCTTTAAAGTCAATCTGAGGGAAATGCTCTCTTTGAATATGACATTTTCTCTAGGCTTTTATTGATTATAATGTATGTTATGTATTAAAGGAACTCATTATGTCTTCAATTGCCCATGGTGATTGTTTTCATAATTGTTGAAAAGGAAGGGAAAAAATCAGAAATGTAGATGTAAAACATCTTTTTACATTTTAATACTTCCCAGCCCTTGCATCTTGAATTGTCCTGTCTGGTTTCTTCTCGTCCGTTCGACTGTCCATCAGTAGATTTCAGCATTTTGTCGAGCCCAAACTTCTCCTGCTAGATATCATTAATGCTGATGTAGTTCGGTTGAGAGAGGCTTTAACTAGATTTTACTGTTTCACAATACTGCTTGCTACAAGACATGTTTAGTTCCACAGTTGTTGCTTTTGACCATGTATGTTCATCAGAAAGCTTCTTAGGACCTCCTGCGCCTGAGGCTGCATTATGTGAGAACCAGTGCTGCGACACTAATCTCAGCCTCCTGCCTAATATCTTACTAGAGTTGCAAAAGTAAAAGCAAGGGTGATATTTATAGTCCTAGTTGTTGTCTTTCGTATCATCAAAAGTACAGTATCATCAAAAGTACAGTAGCATCAAAAGTACAGTATCATCAAAAGTAAAGTATCATCAAAAGTACAGTATCATCAAAAGTACAGTATCATCAAAAGTACAGTATCATCAAAATTACAGTATCATCAAAATTACAGTATCATCAAAAGTACAGTATCATAATTACAGTATCATCAAAAGTACAGTATCATCAAAAGTACAGTATCATCAAAAGTACAGTATCATCAAAAGTACAGTATCATCAAAAGTACAGCTCCACTTCTCGAGCACCCTAAAATGTTTGAACCTGCTCAAGGACAGTACAGATTACGGTCACAAAATTAATGAGAAGACAAAGTTCAACATTCCTAGAAGTCGAACAAAATTGGCAGATAGATCTCTTGTGGTGGGCAGTCGAAAATGGAGGAACAATCTAATCTTCCTGATTATCTTAAGTATTGTTAATGGTATGAAGCCAGTTTTAGCTCAAGGCTGAAAACACATCTGTATGGACAATTTCTGAATAACAATGAGTGTGCAAGTCCGATTAACATGACGTTTTTATGTCCCCCACTATAGAAGTGGGGGACATATTGTTTTTGCCCTGTCTGTTGGTTGGTTGGTCTGTTGGTCTGTTGGTTGGTTTGCGCCAACTTTAACATTTTGCAATAACTTTTGCTATATTGAATATAGCAATTTGATATTTGGCATGCATGTGTATCTCATGGAGCTGCACATTTTGAGTGGTGAAAGGTCAAGGTCAAGGTCATCCTTCAAGGTCAGAGGTCAAATATATGTGGCCCAAATCGCTTATTTTATGAATACTTTTGCAATATTGAAGATAGCAACTTGATATTTGGCATGCATGTGTATCTCATGGAGCTGCACATTTTGAGTGGTGAAAGGTCAAGGTCATCCTTCTAGGTCAAATATATGGGTCAAAATTGCTCATGTAATGTAACTTCTGCAATATTGAAGCTAGCAATTTTATATTTGACATGCATGTGTATCTCATGGAGCTGCACATTTTGAGTGGTGAAGGGTCAAGGTCAAGTTCATCCTTCAAGGTCAAACGTCATATAGGGGGACATTGTGTTTCACAAACACATCTTGTTTTTTGTCTGATTTTATAGCCATTATCTGGTCATATTTCTTATGGAAAATGGTATCTTTCTTCCGAAATCCTGTCCTAAAATTGCTTATTGATGGTTTGATGTTAAGAATGCAAATGAAGCTGTTATGTGTACAAATAAAGTGTTTTTAAGCTGTAATATCCATTTTATTGATATCTTTATGCTTATTTTTTTTGTTTTTCAATAATTTTTATCAATTATTATCCAAATGTTATGAATCTATCTAAATCGCTTTCCCAATATATAGAAAATAAACGTTAACATTCCCAATTTGACAGGTAAAGTTCATATTCCCAGAATGAAAACAAGACCTGCAACAAAAGTAATTCCATAAAGCCCAGATGGGCAGCTGTAAACATTGTCTGGACTTCACTACAAGTGATTGTCAATTATATGTCAATTATTCCCATAGCCACCCTATTAATTTATTGAGGCCTCTGTAATCCTGACAAAGCAATTACTGGAGATATGTGCTATAAGACTGTTAGAGATCTAAACCCTTGAACATGAGGTAATGCGTTGTTGCGTCAGTACAATGGGTATAAATAATGGAGTTGAATGCCAGTCATTATTGTCTAGTTATGGTCAATAATAATAAGTTCAATCTCCATCAAACTTGTTTGTTCTAATGATATCTCGGCTGGGTTTGAAAATGGTTCAGGTCCATTGAGAAACATGGTAGCCATTGAGATTTGCCAGTTTTCTTATATTGCAATATTATATCCTTTTGAAAAACCTAGAAGTTTCCTGTTTAAAAAAAATAAAAATGAAACTAAATGCAAAGTTAATACACTTTTTCACAAAGGGTATGTTTGTATCAAGTGTACAGTAAAGTATGTATTTTCCCATTTGAACCAAAATCCCTTCTAAACGAAAATTCTCACAAACAAAATAAATTTAAGTTAAAAATAATTAATTTTCTTTCTCTATAAATAATGCAATTTTAACTTGTAACATAATCTTCCTTGGGGATTTACAAAAATGAAAGCCCTAAAGCTCTTTCCAGTTCTTGGAAAAAATCACAATGTTTTAGATGTTTGAAATAGATTTACAATGTGCTTCTATAAATCAGAGTCTTTATCCATGTATGAATCAACGCAACGTTTTCAGATCAGAATCATTTTTGCCCACCCATTTACATTCTTGCATTTAACAAGATTTATTGTGTAGTTTTTACAGCATAAAGTTTGCCTTTTGTCATGCAATATGCAATACTGTTGCCAGCATCAGCATATAATGCTCAGCAATGTTGATGCAGAGATACAAAGAATGGGTCAATAATGTTTTTTATGTTTTTGATTTTAACATAAATGAAGCATGCAAGACTGTAAAATCAGACCTTTTTTTCAAACTGTCTAAATAGTGTGACATACATTTAATCTAATTGCCTTTGGACAGTTATTATTGTTTTATCATCTCTAATGATTGTTTTAATCTTTTAATTGTTTATCCTCTTCATGATAGTTTTGTATTATTCTATGATCATAATATATTATCTATGATTGTTTAAGCTCCCTTTCATACCCTTTTTGATTGCACTAACCTCTCAATAAATATATTCTCTTTGGTTTATTCCAACCCATGCGAAAGACAAAAAAATCTAACCGGACATGAGGGCCTATAACTTTTAAAATTTACCGGACCTCACCAGATTTTACCGGACCTCTGTTCTTCTTAAACCAAACAATAGAAATTACATTTAATAGAGTTTATTTTTATTATTATGACGTTCGCAATGTTTAACAATTCTCAATACAATAAAATAACAACTTAATTTTAACCTGTTCTATGAAAACATATGGTAAAACTTTCAGTTAAAAGTGAATAAAGCTTTGTGATTTTTATACCCCCGGTAGGGTGGCATATAGCAGTTGAACTGTCAGTCCGTCCGTCCGTCAGTCTGTGCGTCCGTCCGAAAACTTTAACGTTGGTCATAACTTTTGTAATATTAAAGATAGCAACTTGATATTTGGCATGAATGTGTATCTCATGAAGCTGCACATTTTGAGTGGTGAAAGGTCAAGGTCATCCTTCAAGGTCAAAGGTCAAAAAAAATATATAAAAAAATTGTTTAATGCATGTGTATCTCATGGAGCTGCACATTTTGAGTGGTGAAAGGTCAAGGTCATCCTTCAAGGTCAAAGGTCATTTTTTTTCTTTCTTTTTTTCAACGCGACGCAGAAGGGGGCATTGTGTTTCTGACAAACACATCTCTTGTTTTTTATACACAAGAGATGTGTTTTACAAGTAATTTTAAACAGCAATATAAAACACTAGTTCTCTCAGAACGGGTTATTACGCGACGATCAAGATGGCGATGTCCGTGCCGAAACAGGTATTTTTCGCAGTATTTTTACATATTCATAGTTAAGTGTTCATGTTTAGCGGACCACAGCAAATTTTATCTGATATGTCCGAAGTCTGAAGTCGTTAGCATGGGTTGGTTTATGCTGAAAAAAAGTTATACTTGTTCAATTTTCTGATCTGTGAGTACAATCCTGTGATCTCCTCATTAGCATGTTATGAAAAACATGTCATAGTTTGCGTGAACTTGATAATAATGCATCGATGGTGTCCATTTTGTTTCTTCAAAGCTGATGGTTTTAATCGATGAACCAGGATCAGAACCTTATGACATTCCTTTGTAACTGTTTTCAAAGCTGCTGGATTTCTATCTTCACAAAGGTTACCATGACATTGATAACAACAACAATATAAGCCGCGCTTTGGGGAAATGGGGCTTAATGCATATGCCTAAGTGTAGTCCCAGATTAAAGCCTGTGCAGTCTGCAAAAGCCGTCATCCCAGATTAGCTTGTGCAGTCAGCACAGGCTAATCAGGGAAAACACTTTCCCCCTATACTGGATTTTTGCTAAGAAGAGACTTCCTTTTATATAAAAAATAACATACAAGGGAAAAGTGTTATCCCAGATTAGCCTGTGCAGACTTCACAGGCTAATCTGGGACAACACTTAATGCACATGCATTAAGCCCAATTTTCCCATGACAAGGAGTACAACAACTGAATATCAATATTGATTCTGTCCTTGAATCCTGAAAGGCTTGCTAAGCAGTTAATTTGTATTCAAGATATATGTGTGATATTACTCATCATGTCTGGAATAGTTTAAATAATTTAAATTAGATAATTATAACAGCAGGCATCAGATAAAAATAAATGCAGGGCTAACAGATTGAACTGCTTGGTGAGTGGATTGTCACGCCTTCTTGGCTTACAGGGTGTGTGGCTCTGGAAAAATTCTTCAATGACTGAAACATGTAATACATGAACAAGCACAATAATGATGCAATCACTCATGGGGCTATAAATGCATTCAATTAGAAAATGAAAAATGCATTAACCTTTTCCCACTCAGAGGCAAAGGGAAAATGGCTATATGTAACCAGCATAACACCATAACAGCAGGAGAGTAATAACTACTGTGACAATTGCTCTATCCCTTTGCATGCTGGGAAATTTGTCGTCTGCTAAAATGTTGTCTGCTGAATTTCTAAAATTAGTATTTTCTTCCATTTTTTTTTCAAAGAATACTATCAGAATAGCAAACAGTTTGGATCCTGATGAGGCGTCTCATCTGGATCCAAACTGTTTGCAAAGGCCTTCAAAATCTGTGCCAGCACTAAAAGGGCTATAGTTGTAGGCTATGAAGGGATTTGAGAAGAACCTTTGAGAAGAACATTTTTCTGGGATGAATTCCATCATTATCACTGCTGAACTTTACTCACAGCGGCTGTGGATCTACACATGGCTTACAATATTTCCAAAAATAAAAACAATGGTTTTATAATTTTTGGCAGGAAGCACATTTTTTATGTTTCCCACCCAGTAATCCACCCTTTAACCAGAAATTGAACACTGGGTTTTAATTGGTCTGGCAACCAGGCCACTTGTTAACAATACTGAAGGTGTTTCACTAATTGTTTGACTGATTGGTCTTTGTTTGAGGGACTGGCAGGAAAATTTGCCTGCAAGAGCAGGTGATAGTTAGTTCCAGACGGATGGGAAAATTAAGTATTTTTTTCCTGTTCTTGAACAATTGAAGAAAGGCGTTGTTCAATAACAGTCACTTCTGGTGATGATAATTAACCACTGCAGCTTACTTGCACTTATTGCTAAGGATACCTGTAAATTTATCCAGTGCAACAGACACACTTAATACCATAAGGGAGAAACAGAAAAAAAGCATCCCGTCTTGTTTTAAGCACCTTGTTAACTGCATCTACATTATATGTCACATGCAAAAGAAACTTTAGTAGGTAAGGTTTTTTTTGTTAACTGACGCTAGTGCGTTACCACTAGATATTCCATCTGCTTTAGATAAACTTGATTTTGCACTTTTTTAGGTTTGGTTGGCCTCGCTTCAGTGATACCATACAAGTGGGTGTGTGCTCTGCGCATCTGAGTCACAATCAGTGCAAAATTCAAAAAGAAAACATTCAATAGATTAGCAATATCTAAGTATGGATCAAAATTGTTTTATCCTGATATTATTGTAAACATTGACATAATAAAGCGGTGGTGCCATAGAAACTATAAATAGTTCATATCTGGCAATAGATCACCTAACTATCCAGTCACTGTGTATTAATATGCACCGGATGACCACATGAGATAATCAGAGGTCCAGATAAGATGCGTATTTGCGTAAAATACGCGTGCAAAAAAAGAAAATACGCATGACTTAAAATTTTGTTGAGTAAAAAAACTCCAGGCTAAATTCGGATTATGCATCGTGTGCAATTTCAATGCGTATTAGCCGTTTATACATGCATATAAATTCATGTAAACATGACTGGTTCCTGGCATTGTGTCCACAAGGGAAAAACGTAGTGACATCACCATCTATGTGGTTCCCAACCTAATTTACTTCTCAGTCAGAACGGTATCATTTAATTTTGGCCCACGATAAAGGCCGATGTTGACACAACCGGGCTCCCCGCTGCATTGTTGAGAATCGATGTACGCTTATGGTGAAAACATTTGACATCACATTCGATAAAACCCGAATCGCCCAACTTCAAGCATATATTTTTTTAAATCAGTTCATCTCTTGTGTGACACTAAAGAAAAACCTTTTTCCTTCAAGCACTTTTTAAATGGCAGCCATATAATAAACAAGTTTTACGGATACCACACTCTTACCAGATAACGTGACTAAGCACATGTTTAACCTGTTAGATATATTGAAATCCGGTTTGCAATCAATGAATCCACTTGAATTATAATGTAATGCGAAAACTTGCTGCTTGCTATTTTTTCATATGACTGTCACGATCTGTGCCGTCCTGACCGGCAGTCTCTGTCCCAAAAGCGCTTTTCTTTTTGTGACGTATGCCGCAGCGTCTGCTTGTGTTTGTGTTTTATTGTCATTTATATAAAACAAAAACTTATGGCGAACCAGTAAAAAATGGTCGATTTAAGTCGACATCATCAGTTGTAACAACGGAAAAAATAGTACGCCCTTTTATTGACAGTATATTAACAGATGTTATAAAATCGGCGCAGAGAAAGAAACATGACGGAAATAAGGTCACAGACAAGACTATTTCTAATCGGAAAGTCAGTTTTCCGTGGCTCAATTTTTTCCGCGGTGACAATTTTGTCGCTGGGGTATCAATTTTGTCACCGTGGTGATATCTATTTTGTCACTTCGGTAACAATTTTATCACAGCGGTGACAAATTATGACTGTTGGTACATTTTATGACTGGGGTAACATTTATTTGCGTTGGTCATTTATTATCCAATCGATACAAATTCATATACTTGATCACGGGAATGAGAAAAGATAAGATGAATGCAAGATTAATTATTAATTAAAATAAATTGTTTTAAATTAACCTACCTTTATTATTTATTTTATTTTTAAAATTCATGTTATACTTTGAAAATTTATATGCATTTGTTTATAAACAAACATTTCACGGCTATCGATCAAATATTTGCCGATGCGTATTTTGCTAGACGAAATTTCATTGGTTGAGCCAATATCACGTCAGACAAAATGTCACTGTTGTCACAAATATATGACAGCGGTGATAAATGTATTACCGCAGTGACAAAATTGTCACCGCGGTAACAATTTTGTAACCGCGGTGGTTTCTATTTTTAGCTGTTGGCATATATGTACTTTTGACCCAAAGTGTATGTCATAACAAGACATATTAACTGCCACAGTTGTTGCTTTTGACCATGTGTGTTCACTTGAAAGCTTTTTAGGTCCCTCTGCACCTGAAGCTGCATTATGTGAGGACCAGGAGTGACAATTCTAGAAATCCCACCTAGTTTGTAACTTACTTAGACTCGCAAACATTAAAGCCAGGGTGGTGTTCAAAGTCATAGTTGTTGTCTTTCGTGTCATCAATGGTACAGCGCCAGTATACCTAAGGAAAATCTTTGTACCTGTTCAAGGACAGTACAAATTACCGTCACAAAATAAGAAGACAAAGTTCAACATCCCTAGAAGTCGAACAAAATTGGCGGATAGATCTCTTGTGGTGGGCAGTCGAAAATGGAGGAACAGTCTAATCTACCTGATTATCTTAAGCATTGTAAATGGTATGAAGCCAGTTTTAGCTCGAGGCTGATAACACATCTGTATGGACATTTACAATGACAATGAGTGAGTTTGACCGATTAATATGACGTTTTTTTTGTCTGATTTTAAAGCCATTATCTGGTCATATTCCTAATGGCAAAAAGTATCTTTTTTCCCAAATCCTGTCCTAAAATTCCTCATTGATGGTTTGACATTGAGAATGGAAATGAAGCTGTTATGTGTACAAATAAAGTGTTTTTGAAGATGTAATATCCATTTTACTGATATGTTGATGCTTAAAATTTGATGTTTAAAATAAGTTTTATCAATTATTATCCAAACCTTATAAATCTAACTAAATTGCATTTTCCCAATCTAAAATTATATAAACGCTGAAACTCCCAATTTGACAGGTAAATTTCATATTCCTAGAATGAAAAAAATCCCTGCACGAAAAGAAATTCCTTCAAAAGAAATTCCATAAAGCCCAGATGGGCAGCTGTTAACATTGTCTGGACAAGTGATTGTCAATTATATGTCAATTATTCCCATAGCCACCCTATAATTTCTTGAACCCTCTGTAATCCTGACAAAGCAATTACTGGGGATTGTGCTGGAGCTATGAGACTGTAAGAAATTGAAACCCTAGAAGATAAGGTAATGGGGTGTTGCGGTCAATACATGGGTATGAATAATGGAGTTGAGTGCCAGTCATAATATTGTCTAGTTATGGTCAATGCTTTGTCTATTGTTTTCTGTTTCCTTATACATGTATGGCCATTATGATAGTGAAAACCTGTGAAGTCTCTAGACGTAAAATAAGAAGTTCAATCTCCATCAAACTTGTTTGTTCTAATGATATCTCGGCTAAATTTGAAAATGGTTCAGGTCTATTGACAAACATGGCAGCCATGGAAATTGGCCAGTTGTCTTATGTGGCAATATTGGATCCTTTTGAATACCCTAGAAGTCTCATGTTTTTAACTATTTTAATCTCTACACTTTTTTGAGAAGGGTATGTTCGTATCAAGTGTACAGTAAAGTACGTATTTTCTCATTCAAACCAAATGCTTTCTTAACAAAATTTCTAACAAACAAAATAAATTTAAGTTAAAAATAATTAATTTTCTTTCGCTATAACTGATGCAATTTTAACTTCATTGATTTATTTTCTGTGAACAGGGGTTGTTAATATGAATACATTAAATCATATTTGTCCTTGGGATTTACAAAAATGAAAGCCCTTAAGCTCTTTCCAGTTCTTGGAAAAAAAGTGATGTTTAAGATGTTTTAAATAGATTTACAAAGTACGTCCATAAATCAGAGTCTTTATCCATGTATGTATCAACGCAACGTTTTCAGATCAGAATCATTTTCCCCACGCATTTATATTCTTGCATTTAACAGGATTTATTATGTAGTTTTTACAGCATAAATTTTGCCTTTTATCTTGCAATATGCAATACTGTTGCCAGCATTGGCATAAAATGCTCAGCAACGTAAATGCAGAGATAGCAGGAGTGGGTCAATAATGTTTTTTATGGTTTTGATTTTAAAATGGATGAAGCAAGACTGTTAATACAGTCCTTTTTTTCACAAACTGTCTAAATCTTTTGATATAATCCAAATATGTTCAGACAGTTATAATTGGTTTATAATCTCTAACGATTGTTTTAATCTTTTCATTGATTATCGTCTTCATGATTATAAGTTTTGTATAATTCTATAATCATTATGTATTATCTATGATTGTTTATTCTCTCTTGTATACCCTTTTTGATTGCACTTACCTCTCAATAAATAAAACTCTTTGGTTTATTCTAAAAAAAAAGTTATAAATGTTCAATTTGCTGATCTGTGAGTACATTCCTGCGATCGCCTCATTAGCATGTTATGAAAAACATGTCATAGTTTGTGTGAACTTGATAATATTGCATCGATGGTGTCCATTTGTTTCTTCAAAGCTGATGGTTTTAATCGATGAACCAGGATTGGAACCCAATGACATTCCTTTGTAACTGTTTTCAAAGCTGCTGGATTTCTATCTTCACAAAGGCTACCATGACGTTGATAACAACAGCAATATAAGCCGCGCTTTGGGGAAATGAGGCTTAATGCATGTGGGTAAAGTGTTGTCCTACATTATAGCCTGTGCAGTCTGCACAGGCTAATCAGGGTCACAACACTTTTTGCCTACACTAGATTTAATGTAAGAATAGACTTCCTGTAAACAAAAAATACCTTGAAAGCGAAGGGGCGACACTTTACACACAGGCTTTAAGCCCTGTTTTCCCATAGCACAGCTCATTTCAATTTCGATTCTTGGATCCTGAGAGGCTTGCTGAGTAGTAAATTTGTATTCCAGTTATCTGTGTGATAGTATTCATCCTGTCTGGCATAGTTTAAATAATTGAAATTTGATTATTTAAATGTTTTTCTATATAAAAAATACAGGGCATGCAGATTAATCTGCAGGGCAGTGGCTCTGGAAAAAATTATTCAATGCCTGGAACAGAGATGTTACAGTCGATTGGTGTATAGCCGATGTTAGTGAGAAACGGACATGTTAAAAGTGTTTTTGTGCCCTCCAAGGTGGTCATATAGCGATCGCACTGTCCGTCTGTCCATCGATCCATCTGTCTGTCTGTCCGTCTGAAATTCCGTCACACTTTGCTTTTAGGTTTCGACCAAAAATGTGGAAAAACACTTTGCATTTAGGTTTAGAAAAATGTGGAAAAAGGAGGCATAATTTGTCATCCTATGGTGACATGTCTTGTTGCAAAATACTTTTATTTATGTAAAGATTAATAGTTTTCTCTGAATTGAATACAAAAAGCCTATCATTGTTCAGTCGATTCATGTTTTTGTTTATGTGTGTCAATGCTTACAACTGTTTCTTTTTTCGAAAGCAAAACAAGGTCACGTTATGTACACATTGTTTTTGTGACGAAAGGAAAAGTGAAGATGTATGGTTTCTTGAATTTTGCAGATTTAGTTTGATAAACGTAATGTTCATTGATGTAATATTTGTATAATGTGTCCTTTACAAAAGTAAGAATGCTTAGAAACCAAATTGATGCGTACCATATAAAAATAAATATGAAAGCTGCAACTCGTGTTTTAGTGAATAACGGACATGTCAGGTGACCCATATTCAGGAACGGGGGATTGTCTCAAAATACATATAAACTCAATTGAAGTTGTCCAATACACATGTGGTGAGCGTGTGGCTATGATATTAATTAGTAAAAAAATAATTTTGAATGAAAAATAATCAAATTATAACGAAAAATCGATTTCTCTGAAAACATACTTTTCACTATCAAATCTATATATATAACAAGGTATTCAACTAAGAATGACCCGAATATAGGGTGCATCACTTTGAACAGCCATTACTTCATCAATTGTGCAGCGATTTCCATGAACTTGGTTTTATTAAACGCAGAAATGAATTTCCTTTCTGGAAATGTACATATCTTGCAATATGTTTTACAAATGCTGGGTCAAATTTCAAGAAACAACACGATACACTTTTAATCCGATAAAGACCTTAGCAATCCGGTAATGGCTGAATCAGTACACCATGAAATTCGCGCTGTAAAAAATTATATTTGTCGGAAATTTAAAACTGCTGGCATGCTTCAATAAGAAAGACATTTGTTTTTCCAGGTTTGATGGTTAAATTACTGAATGCATGGTGTATACATTGGTATGCGACTCGAAGTCCTTAGCTATCCGTTATACATACACTAATCAACTGTATACATAAACACGCAGAATAATTATGCTGCAATGACTCATGGGGCTATAAATGCATTCAATAGGAAAATGAGACATGCATTAACCTTTCCAACTCAGAGGCAAGGTGAAAATTGCTTTTTGCAACTAGCATAAAACCATAACAGCATGACTACTGTGACATTCTCTAGTTGTATTCTATGAAGGGATTTGAGAAGAACCAATGATGAGAACATTTTTCTGGGATAATTTCCATCATGATTGCTGCTGAACTTCACTCAAAGCGGCTGTGAATCTACACATGGCTTACCAATAATATTTCGAAAAATAAAAGCAATGGTTTATTATTTTTGGCAGGAAGCACTTTTTTATGTTTCCCAGCCAGTAATCCACTCATAAAACAGACATTAAACATTGGGTTTCGATTGGTCTGGCAACCGGGCCACTTGTTAACTATACTGAAGGTGTTTTGCTAATTGTTGGGCTGATTGGTCTTTGTTTGATGGACTGTCAGGTAAATTGGCATCAACAGCAGGTGATAGTTAGTTTCATACGGTTGGGAAAGTTTAGTATTTTTTGCCTGCTCTGGAACAAGACTCGAGGGGTGAACGGAAGACTGTTGCAACTCATATGAAATAAAGAAGGAGATACAACAGTTTTCCATTCAGCCCTCAAAGTTAAGAAAGGCATTGTTCAATAACAGTCACTTCTGGTGTTGATAATTAACCACTGCAACTTACTTGCACTTATTGCTAAGGATACCTGTACCTTTATCCAGTGCAACAGACACACTCAGTATACCGTGAGAAACAGAAAAACATCCCTGCCAGTTTGAAGCACTAAGTAGTTAACTGCATCTCCATAATATGTTTATTGCAAAAGAAAATTTAGAAGGTAAGATTTGAGTTCTGACCCTAGTTTGTTAACACTAGATATCTCGGCTTCCTAAGAACAAGATATACTTGATTTTTCACTTATTAAATAAGCTTGGTTGGCCTCACTTCAGTGATACCATACAAATATTGCAAGAAATGTGGGCTAGATGTAAATGTTGTCAAACAAAAACTGTTGTTTTCGGAAAAAATGGATGGGCTAAACAGGGGTGAGAATGTTTTAACAGGATATCGAAACGAGAGAAAACCTACATTAATTTAACAACCTTGAATTTACTTTGAACTATACCGGCAGTTTTGATTTGAATACACAAACTCTCCATGTTAAGACGTTAAAAGCAATTAATAAATTAATATCAAGCTTGGAAATGTCTGATGCAAAGCCTAAGTCTGCTCTACATGTTAATGACTATTTCTCTTTATAATGTCTTATGAATGCGATGTCACAATCGGTGCAAAATTCAAAAGAAAAAAATTGATAGATTAGAAATATATAAGTATGGATACAAATTGTTTTATCAACTATTGTAAACATTGACCTTATAAAGCGGTGCAGAACCAAAGAAACGAGTTCATATCTGGCAATATATCACGTACCTATCCAGTCACTGTGTATTCATATGCAACGGATGACCACAGGATATAATTGGATCGTTATAAAATTTTGTTGATTGATAGATCGAAAAATACTACGTGATGGCAAATGCATTCATTTACAACCCATTTTTGTTGGTTATGTCAAACGGCAAAATCAGCTTTCTGTACTTTTCAATATTGGCATGACGTGTACATCTATTATTTAATGTTTACAAGATGGCATGTGCTTTGTAGGAAGTTTTATACCGTTTTGGTTTAAATCAGTAATAAACAATAATTTATTGAAAGAAAACCATTTTTTTTGCATCATATAATGGATTAATATAGTGTAGAACCAAAGTTCTTATTGGATATTTATAACAAACAACACGAAACATGTGTGGCAAAGTTTGAAAACTAAGTGTTATAGCAGTGGTAACACATTTTCACTGGATTTACAAGTCACAAAGGATTTCCATTTTTCTGTAATAATGACATTTGGTTGTGTAACTGAAGGTTGTATTGGACCTACAAACCGATTTTAAGCAGCAATGTCTAAAAAAAAATTCGAAAGCAATCTTCAGCTTCAAGTTTGAAAAACAATTAGATCAACGTTTTAAATAATTATGTGCTGACCTGAGTCATGGTGATTTTGAAAGCAAAAAATTTTCTGGTTAGCATGATTTGCATAAAATGAAATGTGTTGGTTGGCCCATAGTGTTTTTAATGAAACAGGGAATTAGAAAGGCTTCTTCAAGTTCTTGCTGGTATTTGGAAATAAGGCAGTGGAAAGACGTAAGCATCCTTAGACACTTTATTTCATTTACATAATCTTACCACATTCATTTAATTTGAATTTTCCATAGTACAATACAATGAAATGCCACATTTTCAGCATACATTTTCGTAATATATATGAAAATACAGTCCTGGTGTATTTGTTTCAGTCCAATTAAGATTTATGATTTTAGCACAAACCATTTTTTGAAACTACATACTGGGGTATTTGAGCTGCTGTTTTTGCAGTTTTATGGATAAAACAATAATGTGTGTTACACATTTTCATTCCAATTAAATTTTATATTCAATGTTTATCATACTGTGACTTTTTGTTGATTTTAAAAACGAGAATTCCTGAATATAACATCCATTCCCCTGAACAGAAAAAAATCACTGAATAAAAATTCAGTATTTTTTGTGACAATATTGCCTTGTAAGTCTTTGTTCACACTTCACAGGACAACTCCTGGGAACTGCCATGTGCGAAATCATATTTCCTTTAACATGCCTGGAGCATTCTTTAATTGCAGGGAAATACCAATGATTGATCTAATTACAGTGAAGTTCTGTGCAAACAATGCTGGTGTTATCATTTAAAATGAATTACTTCTACTTCTTCTACTTGTTACTCCCGAACAATCAATCCTGACTATGATTGGGAGGCGCTGTCAAGAAAACTGTGTTAAGAATAAAATATTAGTGCAGGTGAACAGATAAAAGTTCAAAGATAAAAGTGTGCAAGATTAAAAACATAGTAGGGTGGCTAAACTGTAACTGTCACCAGCCTATCTTTGAAGATATCTAGGCTGGGACTGAACTTGACCTGGTATGGGAGACTATTCCAAAGTCTTAGGGTTCTCGGGAAAAAGGAGTTTAGGTGATACTGTGTACGGGAATGGGGGATCAGGAAGTTCAGGTTACGGGTAGGGGTGAGGTGGTCATGGTCAACGTAAACAAGGTTGTACTGAATTTTATAGAGGAGGATGAGGGAGGTTTGGAGTCTGCGGCTTTCTAGGGTGGGCCAACCAAGCTCATTTAGCATATGAGTAACGCTACTCTGGAAGCTATAGTTGCTACACACATATCTAGCCGCAGCTCTTTGGACACTTTCGATATTGTAAGTTAGACTTTTCTGCCAAGGGTGCCAAATTACAGAGCAGTATTCTAGTTGGGGTCTAACATATGTGAAGTAGGCTGTGGTTTTGATTTTCTTATTTTGAGTTTTGATGTTTCTCTGAATAAATCTTAGGGAATTTTTTGCCTTGGAGGTTGTGTTGTTTATGTGATGTGTCCAGTTTAGGTCTTTTGAGATGGTTACACCAAGGTACTTCGCAGTATCGGCGGATTTTAGGATTTTACCATGTAGGGTGTAATTGAAGATGGTGGGGTTCTTTTTGCGTGTGATCCTTAGTACCTCACACTTATCTGGGTTGAACTCCATAGCCCAGTCCCGCTCCCAGCCTTCAAGTCTCAGTAAGTCCTCTTGTAGTCGGTTTGCGTCTGTCTGTCCCTTAATTGTTAGGTAAACTATTGTGTCATCCGCAAATAACCTTGTTTTACTTTTGACGGTTTCTGGCAGGTCATTGATATATACCAGAAACAGGCAGGGTCCAAGAACAGAACCCTGAGGGACACCGGATAACACGGGCAAATTGTCAGAGATTTGACCTTCAACCGCAACCCTTTGGCTACGGTTGCTCAGGAATGACCTAATCCATGAAGAGACATTGCAGTCAACCCCCATGTTATTTAGCTTGTGTATTAACTTGTGATGGTCGACTTTGTCGAAGGCCTTAGAAAAATCCATCACAATGACGTCAGTCTGTTGTCCACTGTCTAGGCTGTCAAGGACTTCTTGGGAAAAACTCAGCAGCTGAGTTTCGCAACTACGTTTAGACCGGAAACCATGTTGGAAGGGACTGAGGATATCATGATTATCAAAGAAAGTCATCATATTTGAGACAATGATATGCTCCATAAGTTTGGAAGAGATGCAAGTGAGGGATATTGGTCTGTAGTTGCTGGCGTCAGATTTATGACCCTTTTTGTATACTGGAGCTATGGTTGCGTTCTTCCAATCATCGGGCACAATACCTGTTTCTAACGATAACCTGAATATGTGGGTGAGGATGGGGGCTATTTCACTGTGGAGTTCTTTGAGGGCCCTTGGTGAAATTTGATCTGGACCTTGAGCTTTATTGGGGTTTAGGCCTGCCAGGAGTTTGTCAACGCCATCAACCGTTATTGTAATAGGGGGCATACTGTGAGAGGGTGGGTTTAGTACACTTTTGCACATTTGCTTTAGACTTAATGGTTGTGGCCGGGAGAAGACAGACTCAAACTGTTTGTTGAGAATGTTTGCCTTGTCTTTTGCATTTGTAAAAGTTTGACCTTCAGACTTAAGGGGTGCTACTCCACAGTTATCAGATTTGTTATGCTTTACAAAGCTGTAGAATTTTTTGTTTTGACCTGGTTGGGAATCTCCTGAGAAGATAACAGACTCTAAGTACGACCAGTATGAGTTGCGTATTTTTCGTTGGATGATCGCCTTTAGGGTCTTAAAGTGGGGATTTGACTGGGGGGGCTCATTTTTCTTTTTAAGTCTAGCATACATTTTGTCCCGTTTACGTATTTGTCTAAGTATGTCCATGGTCACCCAGGGGAGATTTTGTCTATGTTTGGTCATTTTCGTTGGTATGTACAAGTCACAGAGTCTATGAAATTCAGTCTTAAAGTCAGTCCAGGCTGAGTTTGGGTCTGTGTGATTACATTCTCTGAACTTAGAATGGAAATCGTTTAACTCCGATTTGATTTTTGACCAGTTGGCTTTTTTGTAGCATGGGATTTTTCTTTGGGGTTGGACGGGGCGACCTCTTTTAATGTTAAATTCATGGAAGATGATATCATGATCGGAGTTTCCTAAGCTTGGGAGGGATTTGACATTATGAACCAGTGATGGTACATTTGTGAGGAGTAGGTCTAAGATATTATTATTTCTTGTGGGAATTTTTACCATTTGCTCAAGGTTGAGGCTGACAATATTTTCAAGGAAATCTTCATATAGGGTTTTGAATTTGCAGGAGTTCTTAATAGCTTCTGAAGACCAGTCTATGTCGGGCATGTTGAAATCACCTGCAAGCCATATGATGCTGTTTTTAGGGATTTTTTGCAGAGATAACCATAATTGTGAGAGGGCATTTGGGTCATTTTCATGAGGCTTGTAGAATGAGCCGACATAGATATTGCGGGAACCGGGTATACTTAACTTGGCCCAACAG
This sequence comes from Dreissena rostriformis, assembly GCA_007657795.1. Taxonomy (NCBI): domain Eukaryota; kingdom Metazoa; phylum Mollusca; class Bivalvia; order Myida; family Dreissenidae; genus Dreissena; species Dreissena rostriformis. Next base: position 75,097 of record VMBQ01004052.1, read on the forward strand.
ACATTACAGTCTGTTTTGAGATCTGGCTGCTCCTGACTCAATAGGGACCTTGTGACAGCTATCAGGACTCCACCCCCTTGACTATGTGTCCTATCATCCCGATAGACTGCATAACCTAAACTGTCTGGGAAAATCTCAGCAGTATGGATGTCAGGTTTGAGCCAGGTTTCACTACAACATATGACATCTGGTTTCACCTGATCGATCATCTGATGTAGTTCCGGGACTTTGTTTTTGATTGACCTACAATTTATGTTCAGGACAGTAATACGTTGATTTTTACTGATCGGGGCTTTTTTAGGTTTGGTACCGGCTCTTGGTTTGGGGTTGGGGGGAATAACTTTTGATTTTGGGGTAGATGTGGCTTGCGGAGGGGGATGATGGTCTAAGTTGGGGCCTGAGGTGTTAAGGAAGGACCCTACGTGCTCCAGAGAAACATCAATTGCGTGTGATCGGGCTGGCGACTCTAGGTTGCAGTATATGTTTGTGTCACTAAGTGAATCTAAGGACGCACCTAGGGACAGGGAGTGGTTACAACTTCCACAGCACTGGCAATGCCAGCTAAATTTGGAATCAGAAAGCCTAGCATATGTTGAGTTACCTATCCCTTGGCAGTCTGTGTGAAACCATCGATTAAGAACATCATTTCTCAATATAATTCATCTGATTACACCAACATAAAACTGCCGTTGCCTTGTATTCTATCAATATATTTTAATCACCATTTTGAATGCGTTTATAGCGGAATAGGAGGGGAAGGGGTATTTGTCACTCAGGTTTCTTGAATTTTTCAAGATTTGTTTCCATTTTTAGCTTAAGTTTTCAAGGAAAAGGCAAGATACTCTGCTTGCCCCGGTGTTGATGTCCGTGCAAAGTTTGAGCTGGGTTTAACTTTTTCTGTAAGTTATTTTCTGTGGAAAGGCTTCCAAATTAAAACATTTATTTCGCATATTAAAGCGACCCCATAGGGCAAGGCTGGTAAATCTAGCATCTTAAGCATTTGAATATACCTGACATAGCTCAACTGTTGCCAAACATACATACTTAAAAATGTGTTCATATCCAATATAGTAATTTTAAATTTTGCCAGACACAAAAGTTCACAAGACAGTTACAGTACACAAGAGTAATATCCCTTGTGAATTCTTGGCAGTCTGCAAATTAATGGAACTTAATGTTACTCTAATGTTTATACTGGCATTTTGTTGTTGTGGCTTTACAATCTCTTTCATGGGAATCATTTATGGAAAGCTCAGTGCAAAACAATGTCAAGACAATAGGGAATACATGGCATATAGCATAGTTCTGCACTTAGACATAGTTTATGGTCGCCATAAGAATAAGAATTAACCCTTTGAGCGCTGGAACCGGATTTTGAAGGCCTTTGCAAACAGTTTGGATCCAGATGAGACGCCACAGACCGTAGCGTCTCGTCAGGATCCAAACTATTTGCTATTCTGATAGTATTATTTGAAAAAAAAATCGAAGAAAATGCTAATTTTACAAATTCAGCAGACGACATTTGAGCAGACGACAAATTTCCCAGCATGCAAAGGGTTAATGTTTGCGTTAACTGCTTACAATAGCAATTATAAGGTTGTCCTAAGGTGAACTTTGCTTGTAGGGTCATCTCTATGACATCGTGTAAAGGGTGTTGTCCTCACATATGGATAGTTGTTGGTGTATTTTTTTAGAAACTAGATTTATACATAATTCATGAACAGATGGTCAGCAACCCTATCACATATGATTTAGTAATCAATTATCTGTCTGCGTCATAGAATAATTTTGACCATACACCCAAAGTTCACCTTAAGTTGGACAAACAAATAATCAGACTAATTAACAGTGTTGGTGCCAAATTTAGTACAGGAATTTAGTTCCATGCGGCAACAATTAATTTAGATATCTTCTAAGACATCACAGTTACCAGACACAATTTTTATTTTTCTATATTTTCTAACATATTTTCTCAGAATGGTTGTTTTATGCTATACTTTATAAATATAAAACACATGAACAGATAACATTTTGTGAAAAATAACATTTTTATATGTTTAATTGATGGAGTTTGATTGTGATTCTGTAAAGAAATAAAGCACAATATATTGTTTTTATGCCCCCTTCTTCGAAGAAGAGGAGGTATATTGTTTTTGGCCTGTCTGTCTGTCATTCTGTCTATCTGTCCTAAAACTTTAAGGTCAAAATATGGAACTTTAAGGTCAAAATATGGAATTTTAAGGTCAAATATGGAATTTTAAGTCAAAATATGGTAATTTTATTTTAAGGCGGTGCAGTAGGGGGCATTGTGTTTTTGACAAACACATCTCTTGTTCAATTTATTTATAAAATCCACAAAATGCCTTAATTCATATGTTTGTTTGATAACTTCTAATCCTGTAAAAAAACTATATGAATTTCAAAATAATTATAAAAATATCAGGCCGGGATATATAAAGGATATTCATCCATTGATGTTATCATAAAATTAAATATAACTGATTTTTAAGTTGCATTTTGAGAATTTTATCTTATTTCATTTTTATGCAGGAGGGTGGCATATAGCAGTTGAACTGTCAGTCCGTCTGTGCGTCCGTCCGAAAGCTTTATCATTGGCCATAACTTTTGCAATATTGAAGATAGCAACTTGATATTTGGCATGCTTGTGTATTCTCATGGAGCCGCACATTTTAAGTGGTGAAAGGTCAAGGTCATGCAAGGTCATCCTTCAAGGTCAAAGGTAAAAAAACAAATCCAAGGGAAGTAACAAGCTTTAAAGGGAGATAATTTCTATTTATCATTTGGTAGGTACAGATCATTGTCACAAGGGGAGTAATAATTTTAAAGGGATATAATAAAAAATGTAATTCAAAGCAGCGCAGTAGGGGGCATTGTGTTTCTGACAAACACAACTCTTGTTTTAAAATTATAAACATTAAAGTCTTTATGTTAAAAAAAGTTTTTTTTCTGACTTTGATAAAATATTTCAAACCAGATGTAGTCTGAACAACTGGAGTATGTCAAGGTGATCCAGAATGTCACTTTAGATAATTGCGTCTGCAGTTTTGCCGTGACACACCTAATAATATTGGATAATTTCATTACTGATACCTGGCGTTACGGTCCCATGAAGTGACAGATATTGTCATGATTGTCGACATATAATTTGCTGTCCAAGTCATCCATTATAAACAGTTCAAAAATGGAATGCTGTGTGCTTTAAGGTACCTTAACCAAAGGTTCTGTAAAGAAGGATGTCTAAACATAAAAAAATATTGACTCCACATTGTAGGGGTACTGAAATGAATATTACACTCATAAAACAATCAAAATAATTGTTCTAAAATAAATACATTAAATAACATTGGTACTTTGATTAAACGTTTAAAAAGTAGTGATGAGTTGATAGAGATATTTCTAAACACTTGTAGTATCCGCAAAGCTTCGTTTTTGTAATTGTCCTTTTTTATATCTTTGCAGAGTGTGGGACAGTGAAGGTTCATGACTGTGACAAAGTTCCGCCATCCATTGTGACTTACAGCCATTGAAAAGGTAGGGAACAAGAGTCGTCACTGACAAAATGGTTACGTTCCACTAATAAAATGGTTACGCTCCACTGACAAAATGGTTATGCTCCACTGAGAAAATGGTTACGCTCCACTAACAAAATGGTTACGCTCCACTGACATAATGGTTACATGCCACTGACATAATGATAATGCTCAAGTAAAAAACAATTGGTTGCTAGGGTGTGGGGCAATGTTCATGGTATGGCAATGATTGGAAACTTTATAAAGCTTTTGAACACTATACAGGCCACATTATTTCTCCAAATATAATTAATTTTTGTAATAACATTTTTTCCAATTGTAACTCAGCTGAGTAACAAATAACGTAATCAAAACATTTTCTCAATAATATCTTAGAACAAATTAGAAATGATTCTGCTCCGTTGAAAAACATGGCGGTCATTTACTGTGTGGCACTAACTTAAATGTCAATAAAAAAAGCTCATGAACACATGAACATTCTAGAAGTCACATTCATTTACCCAATCCCCATAAACATATGGTTTAAAACATATGTGTTTCAACAATAATTTCAAGAATGGAAATATCATATGTATGTAAACAAAACATTTTGTTTACTACTTTATCAACATTATTTGCAAGATCTGATAAAATAAGGTGTAAAGTGCATTTAACCCTTTGAGCGCTGGAACCGGATTTTAAAGGTCGTTGCAAACAGTTTGGATCCAGATGAGACGCCACAGAACGTGGCGTCTCATCAGGATCCAAACTGTTTGCTATTCTGATAGTATTCTTTGATTTTTTTTTAAAGAAAATGCTAATTTTAGAAATTTTGCAGACAACATTTTAGCAGACGACAAATTTCCCAGCATGCAAAGGGATAAGAATCATGCTGAGCTCATATTGTGTTGTTTTTTGCCATCATGAAAAGTTCAATGAAACTAGGAACCGTTACAAATTACCAAAACAAATGTCATGAGTCTTGGATTTCTTTATTTTCCCTTTAGTCTTGGTTAACTATAAATTACTAACCATCGGGAGCAATTCGCGTCTTGAAGCCATTTCTCAAGACAGAAAATTTCCTTAGAATTGATTCTGTGCGAGAACAATTGTTGTCTAGGAAAGCGATAATTGACAGTAATGTAGCATAATTCTTCTCAAGGGTTTGAACACACTTTGCTGGTCTTGTAGAAAGGTTGCTTGAAGTTCTAAGGCGTATAAGGCTATGCCACCCATGAGACTCTTATATCACTGAGTTTGATATTTGGTAAGGTTTTCGAAAGTCTTAATTGACAGTACTTACAGTATGGTGAACTTTGCAATTGGCAAAAGTAGGCATTCAATGTCAATAGAGATTTGTTGCTGTATTCCCTGCAAATGTTGATTCACTGAGTCACACTCTGATAAAACGGGGCTTAATGCATGTACAAATCGTTCTAGTTCAGCCTGTGCTGTGCTCACTGGCTAATGAGGGACAACACTTTCCCCCTACTCTGGATTTTCGTTTAGAAGAGACATTCTTAAAACGAAAAATTCAAAAAAATAATTAAAAGTGGAAAGTGTTGTCCCTGATAAGCCTGTGTGGACTTCACAAGAAAATCTTGTATGACACTTTACGCACATGCATTAAACCCAGTTTTCCCAGAATGCACCTCTATATTGCATGTTGGCTGTTGGGAATATCAGAAATATGCCATCCCGCTAATTTGCCACCCGGAGGTGCTACTAAATAATTACTCAGGTCCTCCCATTTAGAGGTTCAACTATACTGCCTAATTCGTATTGCATGATTGTATTCAGGTCTTATTTTAATAAAAATTAACTTGAGTTTAAACTATACACATTTAATCATTGTTAAATATATAAAGGAGGTCACCAATGACAATTTTTGAAGTAGTATAGTAATTTAACCGTTATAAATGTAATGGAAAATGCACACTGAGAAAGCTAATACCTGGTATTATGAGATATATATATAAGAAGATCAGCTTAACATAATTTTTTGCACTCACACGCAAAATGCAGTCCCTATGATTCATAATGTGGCACAAAACTTGTTTACATGCAGTAGTTAAATTTATAATGTTGGGTGTTCTCCAGTAATTCTATCTGCGTAGGCTTAAAATATCTTCAGTCTACAAAAAAAGTAAACGTCACCTAAATCAATGAGCTGTTGTTTGACAGTGACATGTTCTCATTAAAAATGCTCGTTAACACATTCCAGGAATTATTTATATACTGTTTTACTTTTTGTCCATTATACAACTAATTTTAATATACTTTTTTCACAGTCAACAGTTTATTTTTATAAGGTGATTGTTATGTTTGTTAAAAATGTCCTCCACTCTTATTAACGATTCCTTTGCTGGTAAACCTACGTGAAGTTAGTATGGTCACCATCAGTATTGTCTTTTAGCTATGTAAGGCCGTACAAATTTGATTTTATATTAAGGGTCCACTTGAATTTTTCTTAAACCAATAACCAGGCAGGAAAAAACAACCAGTTATTTAAATAATTTTTTCTATTACAACTTTTAATGGCATACGATTATTATAGTGTATTCAAATTTATCAAAATGTGTAATCCCCATTTTATAAGTTACTTAAATAAAGTAAATTTAAAAAACAACGCAATATCCAAGACCAAGGGAAAGCCACAATTATATGTATGGGTGTTACAAACCATGATATCATATACTGTTTTAGATCTGCAATGATTGCATACATATGTGCGATGATAATCCTAAACCTTCATACAAAATATTACTGTTAAAGACAAAATAACAAATTCTCAGTGTTTAGATTTATGCAGTTTTTGGCACTTACAAAATCACCATTCTCATACAATTTTGGAAAATGTTCTTAAACTGGCTACATAATCAATTATTAAAGCAGTGAATAATTACTACTCTTCTATTGGGAGATCGAAAAAGAAACAGCCGGGTACCAGTTTTTATTGACTTTTGGGTCCAATTGTTAACTTACATGTTAGACATTATTAAGAGGATTTTTGAGACATACGTGGAATGTGGGGCGTCCGTGCGCTTTGGCCACATGTCTTGTTTGAAACAAATCACAGTTTCTTTTTTGCCTAAGCAATAATAATTTTTCATCAGTTCTTTCTTATGGGGATGTTACAAGATCTGTTGATGCATAAACATCTTTTAAAGGGTGTTGAGCCCGATTATATATGTATATCACCAGTAAAATGAAATTTTGAAGATAATGTGATGTTGTTGTACTACTTCATTTTAGGGAAGTTGTTTTTCTAGGAACATTTATCTTTAAAAGAAAGAAGATTCATATTAAAATATGTTGCATAATGTTTAATGTCATCTTTTATGCAGATTTTTTTTTCGTGTCATATTTGAAGACAAACAAATTATTTAGGATACACTGTGTCTGTGTTGCAAGATCAGGAATGTAGTTGTAAATCTAGCTGTTGTTTAATGTTTTAGTTTTGGGGGTTTGGTTACATATTATAACACTGTCAAAAACTATTATATGTATTCAAGACGTATGAATTTATTCCTGAAATTTATATTTTAGTCAGCAGAATGGTGGTATTTTGTGAAATGTTACTTGTATTAAGTGCTAAATTTTGCATTTTTATTAAAAATATAGTGTGGTGCTGCCTATTTTTTTTTTTAATCTTGTGTCACTATGAGAACAAAAAGAGAAGTACATATAAGAAATTTGGCAACATTCTATTATTTAGAACTTTTTAAAATCTTGAATATGGGGCTACAATAGTAGTTTTTTTTCCTATTCAAAAGGCTAACAAAGATTCTCCAATGTGAACGTATATGAAGATGTATCCAATTAACCCTTAAAACATAAATTATGTATATTTCCTGTGGCTACAAAAATTAAATCAATTTGATACCAAAACTTACTTGACTCAGGTTATACATTATAATATAGTGCTGTTTGTTTGGCAAAGGTCAAAATGGCTATTAAATAGTATTTTCATTGACCCTCGAGCTTGAATTAGTTAATGAATTATCTTTTTTATAAGTTAGTACCCTGATATAATCATTTATATCACCTATGTAAATTTTGAGGATCAAAAGTTTAGTAAAGTCACTTTTGATGCCCCCGGTATGGTGCTATAATTAGCAGTCGGACGGTCCGTAAGAGATTTTTTCCTAAACGCTTTGAGATATTTACCTGATTTTTTTTTATGGGGTGGGAGTCTACCTGCATGACTAACAGATCAAGTTTGAGTTTGGTTCCGGTCCATTGATTTTCGCCGAATTAACGGCATTGGTCTTAGAAAATTTCTCTAAAAGAACAGTTTTCCTGACTTTTTTTCTAATCGCTTTCAGTTTGAGTTTCGTTCTGTTTCATTGATTTTTAGCTCGGCTGTTTTCCAAGAAAACCGGAGGTATTGTTATAGCCAGCTCGTCGGCCGTCCGCGGCGTCTGAAAACTTTTACATTATATGGCCATAACTTTTGCAATATTGATATGATATTTGTTTTTTTGCATGCATGTGTATCTGCACATTTTTAGTGGTGAAAGGTCAAGGTCATCCTTCAAGGTCAAAGGTAAAAAAAAAATGTTTTCTTTTTTTCATGTGTATCTCATGGACCTGCACATTTTGAGTGGTGAAAAGGTCAAGGTCATCCTTCAAGGTCAAAGGTCAAAAAACAAAATCCAAGCACCCACAGCCGAGCGTTGGCACCCGCTATGCGGTGCTCTTGTTTGAGTAAGTTACGGGCCTTGGACGTTATTTTTGGTGTGTGAGTCAACCTACATGACTTACAGATCAACTTCAAGATTTGTTGCGGTCCATTGATTTTTGATGAAGTAACGGACTTGGACCATTTTTTCTAAAATAGCTGCTGTGCGGTTTCAAAGTGCAGTAGGGGACATTGTTTATCATAAACACAGCTCTTCTTTCCTTAATGCTTACAGATATTGATGTTTGCTGTGTGAGTCTATCTATATGACTTACAGATCAAGTTCGAGTTTCATTTCGGTCCATTGATTTTTGACGAAGTTAAGGGCCTTGGACTTTCTTTCAAACAACGATTTTCCGCATTTTTTTCTGAAACATTTTCAGATACTGACCTCAATTTTGGTGTGTGAGTCAACCTGCTTGACTTAATGATCAGGTTCATGTTTTGTACCGGCCGGTCCATTTATTTGTTACAAAGTTATGGCCTTGGACTTAGAAAATTTTCTTTAAAATAGCTGCTTTGCGGCTTCAAAGTGCAGTAGGGACCATTGTGTTTCACAAACACATGTGCAGCTCTTGTTAAAATATGCTTTTAGCTTAAATTGTATATGCAAATGATCACTGTTAAGGAATGTGATTATTTTTATAATTGTCAGCATTTCTTATTTTTTAAAGGTCTGACATGATGCATTTAAACATAATTAACATGCTTTTATATATTTTTTTTATTACCCATAGGACAGCTAGAATGAACTTTATTTGTATTTGAGAAGTATATTTTGCCAAATTGGTCAATTAAGGAAACTTATTTTTTCTTAAGGTCACTTTCAATAAGTTATTGTTTTAGGTCAACATATAGATTGTTGATATAAATATTTGGACCAATAAATAAATAAATGTTGTATTATAAATTTTATTTTTATTTTTATTCCCTCCTCCTTAACGTAAAATTCTTGTAAACCAAAGAATACATAAAAACAAGATGTGTTTGTGAAACACTATGTCCACTTTTGAGCGATTTTAACCCATAAATTTGACCTTTGACCTTGAAGGATGACCTTGACCTTTCACCACTCAAAATGTGCAGCTCCATGAGATACACATGCATGCCAAATATCAAGTTGCTATCTTCAATATTGAAAAAGTTATGGCCAATGTTAAAGTTGGTGCGAACAGACCAACAGACCAACAGACAGACCAACAGACAGACAGACAGGGCAAAAACAATATGTCCCCCAGTATGTACTGGTGGACATAAAAATGGTCTTAGTGTATTGAAGCCTACAAACACACAAAAATTAGACAGGTGCAAATTTAATCAGTGATTACATTTAGTTTTTACACACATAGGAATTAAGCACAATTAATGCAAAAGTGCATGTTGTGTAATTGCTTATAAAATCAAAACAAAGCCAGTGACCCTATAATGTTTTTATTTTATTGTTCACATTATAATCGTACTCATTATTTGCAGACACATTTTCAAAAATATCTTTTATCTGGCTTAAAAAAAAACTGCTGCAGCATCCCTTAAGCTCTATAGATTTAATGTTATTTTTTTCTAGCCACCAAGAAAAAGAAATCAATAATTTTATTTTGCAAAGCTAGATTGGAGTCTGCAAACAAAAGCTTAATTATGTAATACTGTTTGCATTTTTACTGCTTAGGGGCAATTACAAATCATTTGTAATTTTGCAATTGTATGCAACCAGACACATTGACAGTTGTGTCTCCATTAATGATTGTAAACCCTTTTCAAAAGCAGTCAGTCTTTATAACAACACACTCTTATATTTTATCTGTTAAATAGGTGTGAACGATCGAATGCCACCAATAGCATTCTCTAAAGCATTAAACAAGCCGTGAAGTTGCTTTATTAAGATGTGTTTTTTAAAACACCAATATGGAAATATATCTACAGGATATATTACAGTTGTAAGATAATGTGTGTCCCCAGGGTTCAAACAACAACAGAAGCATTGTTGTATGATAATGTATTGGTTTTCTTTATTTATTATGCTCTGTTATATAATGTGATAATTGTCAGCCATTGTATTGACATTGATGATTCAATAGGTGATAACATATTCTTGCATTTCTACAAAGTCTCCTGTCAGAGTACATGTTTACTTTGAACAAGGATTAGTTGAAGAAACAGCATATTTTTCATGATTTTGTTTTAGTGAAATCTTATTTTTTTTATACCATTTTCAATACTTGTGTGGACTTAGGTATCTATTGATCATTCTGACAGGTAATTATGTCTATACATATATTATTTCAAAATTGAAAATAAGTCTGTCAATAATTTTGATAAGAATTTATTTGATCTTCTAATTCATAATAACATTTTTGCTTTTAGATTAGTCTCTTAATTTGTATGAACTGTTTTCACAGAAAATAAAACAAAACATTTATGATATTTTCTTATGCTCCTCAGACTAGAAAGCATTAAGCATTGCACTTTTCTGTCCGTCGATGCATAATTATTGTCAGTCTGTCCGTCCGTATGTCCTGAAGCATGTTGTTTGAACTCCTCTTCTTCTTCTGGGCGGATCTCAATCAAACCGTCACATTAGAATGATGTTCGTACAAACAAGTATATGTTATTTTTAATTTGTACAAAAGATTTGCATATAAAGCAGAAATCAAGTTTGATTTACAACAAAAGAAAAGGGGTCTTCGAACTTGTAACAAAAAATATTTATCTCACCTCCTACAACAATGACCTTATCTGATTGGCTTAGAGCGGTCACGTGTCCATGGTGTATTTTCCATACACCCCGAGTAATTTCCATACACCATGATACACCTATCAACTTAAAACAAAATGGCATCTGTTCGATAAGCTGCTAGATAACTCTTGTTTTTATATACATATGTACTGGAAACCAATTAAAATATCGATTTTAACTGAAACTGTGCTGTATTTTAGATTGATGACACTATTTCAGCTTTAACAGGAGTCATAAAAAAAACTCAATTTAGTACAAATGACATGCTTACCTCAATGACAACTTTAATCCAATGCTTATAAATAATAAAGTTACAACAATACGCACTTCCATTTTCTGTTCTTCCATTCCTTTCTCGAAATTCTAAACCACACTTTAAATAACATTTATATTGAATGCTAACAATTCTGACCCAAAACACGAAATCTGAAATCGTAATCCCCTTTGAGCGAGTTATTTTATTCCCATCGAAGTTTACAATACAACAATAATGCATGACAAATACACAATCCGAAATACGTTTTGGATTCGTTTGATAATTTAAAAATTATTTTACTGTTAAATTAAAATTCCATGTCCGACTTGTTGTCCTTAAAATCCGAGAATCTAACATAAACAAGTGATTTTCGTCACATAAAATTACGTCACACGAGATACGTCATAAATTACATCATCAATTGAATGAAAAACAATAGTAAGGAAAGCCAGTTCGGACATAAATATATATAAAACACACCAAGGAAAAGGTAGTCGGTGAGATATAATCGTTACACTGTTGGTAACTGATGGTGTATGGGATATACACCCTCAGTAATGACATACCATACTCGAGCTTCGCTCTCGTATGGTATGAAATTACTGAGGGTGTATATCCCATACTGTGGCCATACACCATCAGTTACTAACAGTGTAACTAATAATACCTCAATTTAAACTTTCTGTGTTGACAAAGTTGTTTTTATTTGCGACAAGGCAAGAATTTAAACAGTCTTCAATATAATCATAGTGTACCACGTCCTAGAGGTCACATGTAGTGTACATGTTCATCAGCATTGGCATACTGAAGTTTTCTCCCAATCATATATTGGCCTATTTTAAACTGGGTCATGTTGCGTCAAAGTCTGGGTCTTGATGTCAAATTAAAGAGAAAGCCATAAATCAGAACATTTCTCCTGAGGATATCTTGGCAGAGTTCACAAGTGTGGCATTTGGGATCAAAAACTAGGTCTATTGGTTTAATTTAAGAAAAAGCTTATTAACACCTGTTGTTTTATCTAAGATCTTTTAGAATCTATTATGTAAAGTAATTATGCAATTTACATGAGAAATTAATTGTGTAAAAGATTAGACGTTAATTATAAAGCTACACTTATTAAGTCACAACCCTGTACATTCCGTAATTTATTGCATAACAGGTTTTTTCATATGTGTTGTAAAAGACAATTGTATTACATACATTGTTTATTATTACCATAATATTTTATTTTCCTAAAATACGGAATTATTCATCAAAACATTTGTCCAGAATTCAATTATCTTTTTGTCAGCAGGGCCCTCGCTGGCCATCAGGTGAAGGTACCCAGGGCCCTTTGCGGCGTTTCCCTTTTTGGGAGATTTTTTTACTTCTCTCTAATTATTACATTTGTACATGTCTGCACTATATTCATTGCTTTTTTCATAATTTAGCATGATTGACAAGATTAAATTAAAATAGAATTGAGATATAATAATCATGAGACACATCTTTCTATAAAAAAAAAATAAAAAAAAAAATAGGGTGAATATTTCACCCCAAAACGGGAAAAAAGTATACTTTTCAGGTGGAGGAATGCGGCCAAATTTCGGCAGTGAATTTTACAGATTGAGGGCCCTGTTCATATGTTGACATTGTAAATGCAGTAATCTATGAGTTTTATAACAAAATAAACACTGTGTGAGGGCTACATATGTAGCCAGAACAGACATAGGTTACTAACAATATGTGAAAATATGGAAACATGCCTTAAAAATTGATTGTTTTAATAACCCAACCGACTCACCCAGGTCATTCAAATCCAAAAAAGATTTGAGGTTGTTTTGTTTTTTTATGCCCCCTTTCGAAGAAAAGGGGGTATATAGTTTTTGCACTGTCCGTCAGGCTGTCAGGCCGTCAGGCTGTCGGTCTGTCACACTTTTCGTGTCCGCTCTCTAATTCAAATAGTTTTAATTCGATCTTTACCAAACTTGGTCAGAAGTTGTATCCAGACAATATCTAGGTCAAGTTCGAATATGGGTCATGTCAGGTCAAAAACAAAGTCAGGGGGTCACTTAGTGCATTTTAAGGATTTAGCATGGTTTCCGCTCTGTAATTGAAGTAGTTTTATCCGATCTTCACCAAATTTGGTTGGAAGTTTTGTCTAAATGCTATGTAATTTTAAATGTGGGTCATGCCCATGGGTCATGCCGTGTCAAAAACTATGTCACAGGTTCACTTAGTGCGTTTTAAACATTAAGCATGATGACCGCCTTTTTAATGCAAGTTTTTTTCATTCGATTTTCACCAAACTTGGTCACAAGTTTTATATTGACAATCTACAAACTGCAGCAGATGACATATGTAACAAACAACAAAATTTAAATATTGAACACCTGTTATGCAGCAAACTAATAGTTTTATAAAATGTAGGCGCTGTATTTCTCAAAAACATTTACACAGTTATACTTTTATGTAGTGACAAAGTTACAGTTGGGGGCATCCGTGTCCTGTGGACACATTTCTTGTTTGGTTGGACAACTTAAAAAGAAAGATATTCTCAAGTTTGTATTCATGATACATCTTGTCTGCAACATAAAATTCCGTATACAGGCCTTTTCCTCAGGCGTTCTGCAGGTTTGTTAAACGGACCCAATTTCCCAAAGAGAAATTGTAAAACAAAATCTCAATCACGAAATTGCATTTTCCCCATAATGGCCAGAAAAAGGCCTGCTATATATAACTTCTTCTTATCAATCTGTACATTATTGATAAATTTGTTCTATGGTATAGGAGACAAATTAATATGTGTGCTTTGGCAACATTTTGCGACCACCAGGGGGAGCATCTTTCCTTATATGGCTTAAGTTAAAAATTGTCAACACACTAAGAGGGATTTTTATGTCCCCCAGTCTACACTGGGGGACATATTGTTTTTGCCCTGTCTGTTTGTTGGTTGGTTTGTTGGTTTGTTTGCACAAACTTTAACATTGGCCATAACTTTTTCAATATTGAAGATAGCAACTTGATATTTGGCATGCATGTGTATCTCATGGAGCTGCACATTTTGAGTGGTGAAAGGTCAAGGTCAAGGTCATCTTCAAGGTCAAAGGTCAAATATATGGGTCAAATTCGCTCAAAAGGGGACATTATAGTGTTTCACAAACACATCACTTGTTTTCATTTATTTGTAATCTGTAATTCCTTAAATCAAACCTGATCAGTTTAATTTAAGTACAATCATGAACTAAAGCCATATAAGTAAAGTTTTACCCCCTGGTGGTCATTTTACATGTACATTTTGTAAAATTATATAAAGCCCCTCTACTTTTACATTATATGCTTTTGCTACATTTTTCCAATAGTACAAACATCATTACAACATTATGCAATATTGTTGACACTTCAACAATATTCTTTTATGATGGTATATCATAACATTGCATTTACTGATATCATAAGACTCTAAAACAATATTTGAATTTATACGCTTATTCATTTAATCCATTGTAACTCCAAACCAGTATAAAAGGGAATCTATATGGGTCCATCTTTACTTGCATTCCTTGGATATTTATAAAAAGTGTTATTTTATTTGGCATTTCAGGTGAGGAACTTTATTCATGTTATATATTTTATTTTATTTGCTGTTATTTTATAGAAGTAATGCTACTATTCTTCAATTTTTTTTGGGATATCATGTTTTGCTTCGATTTAATTACATTTTTGTTGTTAAATTAGTTTTAAGTTAAATTTAAATTAAATGTTATATTAATACACCCCTGTAAGCAAATAGCTCTCGATCGTTTTTCTAATTACTAATTCCAAATATTTTTGTTTTTTTAATATTTATTAAAGTTGTTTATAAATGTAATTGATTTCTTAATGTACATGTGTACTACTCTGCATAAGCTGGTTAAAACATGCAGGGTCATGCAGGGTCAAAAATGAGGTCACTAGGTAAAATAAAATAAAATCCATTTGAACTCTCTAGAGGTCACATGTAGTGTACATGTTCATCAGCATTGGGTACTGAAGTTTTCTCCCAATCATATATTGGCCTATTTTAAACTGGGTCATGTTGCGTCAAAGTCTGGGTCTTGAGGTCAAATTAAAGAGAAAGCCATAAATCAGAACATTTCTCCTGAGGATATCTTGGCAGAGTTCACAAGTGTGGCATTTGGGATCACAAACTAGGTCACTTGGTTTAATTTAAGAAAAAGCTTGTTAACACTCTACAGACCAAATTTATTGCCCAATCTTGTTTGGAACATACATTTTTGTCCCAAAAATACATTGGCCATGTTTGAAACAGTTTCATGTGGGATCAAAAACTATAGGTCAAATGAAAGAAATCACATTTAAGAGGTATGGTTCCAGTCCATTGCAAGACTTGAAGCCATGAGGCTAGGCAGTTTTTCTTATGCAGCTATATAACACTATCCTGTTCTCTCAACAAGTCATATTTTGGACCTTAGTCATGAAAATTGATGAGAACATAAAAAAATTGTGTTGTTATGATATCTGGAATAAGTTTGGAAATGATTATGGTATGTTCAAAAGCATGGCTGCCACATGTTGCGGCAGTTTTCTTTTAACGCTTTGCATGCTGGGTAATTTGTCGTCTGCTAAAATGTTGTCTGCTGAATTTCTAAAATTAGCATTTTCTTCGATTTTTTTCAAAGAATACTATCAGAATAGCAAACAGTTTGGATCCTGATGAGACGCCACATTCTGTGGCGTCTCATCTGGATCCAAACTGTTTGCAAAAACCTTCAAAATCCGGTTCCAGCACTCAAAGGGTTATAGTTAATTGTGAAGCCTTGTGAACGCTACCAGATTAGAACAGTTTATTTGCTTGAGGTCTCAGTAAAGTGCATTAGGGCCTTTGGTCCTCTTGTTTTAGAGCAAGATGTGGAAGCCCCCGTTGCAAACCCCAAGGTAGCCAAACCCCAGCTTTAGCCAAGGCCAAACAAATCAAGAATAAATCATTGCCACAGTGGCAAAAATAGCTTGAATTGCTGAACTTATTTTTTTTTATGACTTAAATAATCTATTTTAGAATTGTTTTCTTTACCTTTTATTTCAGAATATTAAATAGAAACATTTGAATTGTGTTAATTGGTTATAGTTTATAATGTTTATCTATGATCTTAGACAATTATTCTGTGTGATTTAATGTATGTTTCTGTATCAATAATTTGGTAAATTAATCCTCTTAAGTATTTTCACAAATTGTGTTTGTTATCAAAATTAATTTATTGTTTAAATTTCCCAGTGCAAAGTTAATATTGCTGGCATATTTTAATAGGCAAGGCATTTGTCTTTCGAGGTATAATGGTTGTTTTAGTGAATACATTTTTTATACGTTGAAATGAAAAATACATAGTCATCACAAGTCATATATATATATATATATATATATATATATAT